>LOEQ01005260.1:117416-141617 GCA_001685075.1 Bramus lutescens
ACATCGATGCAGGTTTTGTAACTAAAATTGCTTTTTGAGTTGTTAACTATATAGTTTATGAATTTTAAGCTTTTGACTTTAAGCACAAAGATCTAAGTTTTAATTCTCACATTTCATTTATTGTTTTTATTCCACACGTTCATATAAAAATACTACTTTCATTTGGTAGCTCAGATCTGTAGACAAGTTTTCTTTGTCTCCATTAATGTTTTCCTGATACATGAAATCACATTTTTCTTTAAATGGCTTGCTTCTCCCCTTCAGTACCCAGGTCTGGACTCTCTAACACACAGATCTCAGACTCAGTTATACACCCTGTACTTCATGCTTCCTTGACCCCTCATGCACTGTCCATCCCAGAATGCCTTCATCAAGGAAGCCCATGGCATGTCACCATCATGTTCCATTCCTCCTGCCCTGCTTGTGCTCACTACTCTATTTCTCTATATCTGTCCATTGTAAATACTCCACATAAGTATATCACACAGCCTCGGCCTCTCTTGGCTAAAGGGTCCACATTGAAGATAAGGTCTCAGTTGATCTGTGTAGAAGCACACATCAGCGCCATTTCTTCTTATGGCTGAAGAATAAATCATTTTTGGAGCACACCACATTTTCCCTACACTGTCATTAACCAATGGGTAGGTTCCACTTTTTTTGACTTATTATAAACAACGCTCACTTGAATATTTGTGGAAGTGTTTGTGTAAGCATACATTTTTTCAGTTCCCTTGGGCATATATGACCAGGAATGGGATGGCTGAGACACGGGCTGGACACTTGGTAACTCCATGTTGAACTTTCTGAGGTCTAGGGGACAGCTTTCTCAAGAGCATGCAGCATTTTCATCATTTCTACCAGTAACATGAGCTGCAGCTTCTCTACGCCCTTCCAACGCTCCTGTGTCCTGATCGCAGCTATCCTAGTGAACAGGACGTGATACTTCACCAAGGCTTCTGCCACACATTGCTTCCTTAATGACAAATGATGGTGGACATCTTTTGATGATTAATGATCATGGATATTTCAAAACAAATTCAAACCTTCTGCTCATTCAAAATTGGGCTACTTATTCTTTTATTAGTGAATTATAAATTCTTTGTATATTCTGGATAGTAGACTTCATCACATATCAGATATGATATGCACATGGTTTGTCCTATTAGTGGAATTACCATCTTCTCTTCTTGCTATTCATTTTCTGAAACAAAGCTTTAACAGAGATGAACTACAATTTATCTCATTTGTTCTCTGGTTGTTTGTGAGTTAGGTGAAGTATCTATGAATCACTGACTGGGGTGAAGATTTTCTTCATTCCTTACAAGAGTTTTGTATTTTAATCCTCATGTAAAAGTCCTTGATTCTTTTGACTTAATTTTCATGTTGCTGGTTTTTATCCACATGAATATCTAGTTGTGTCAACGTCAATTGTTGAAAGGCCATTATTTCATCTCATTGGATTTTCTTGGCATCCTTGCAGAAAATCAATTGAGTATAAATGCTGTAGCCTAATGTTTGGCCTCTCAATTGTTTTCAATTGCTTATGTTCATGCCAATAACCCACGTCTTACAGACTATAGCTTTGTAGTAACTTTTGCCATGGAAATGTGTGTCTTCTCGAGTTTGCTTTCTGACTCTGCTTATGGAAGGGGTATCTTCACTTCCTTCATTTCGTATAAATCTTACAAGCTGTTTTTTTTGTTTGTTTTTCAAAAATCCAGTTTAGAATCTGATGGGGGTTATTTATAATCTGATGGTTTGAGGAGCCACACTGATATAGCAGCAGGATAAATAAAGTCTTTAAATTCAAGAATATGAGAATCTATTCTGTTTACCTATTAATTTTTTAAATAATATTCTCAAGTTTTAGAGATAATATCTTTTACTTCTTTGGTGAAGTTATTTCTAAATGGTTTATTTTATAATGCAGAGCTATACCAGACCTTTCAAGAAGAGCTAACACCATATAATGTACTCCCCTAGTTACCACATAGAATATAAAAGGAAGAGCATCACCTTGTCTCAGGAAGTCTACACTACTACGACACTAAGACCACACTGAGATCTAATATCGTTTTTTTGTTTTTGATGCTGAGATACATAGAGCTTTTTCCTGCATTTTCCTTTGGAATTATTCATTGCTATCAAAGAGAAACCCAGGTATCTTTTAGAGACTGATCATAGATCTTTTGACCTTGCCAACTTGCTTATCAGCTTTATTGATTTTTGATTGGTTCCTTAGGCTCTTCTTAAATCAAAATTCTGTATTTTGCAAATACAGACAGTTTGACCTTTTTCCACCCTGATTCCACTTTTCTCCCCTTCCTCTTGTGTCATTATCCTGGTTTGTGCTTCTAGGACAATTTGACAAGTGGTGAAAGCCCTCTGTACTTGCACATGATTTCACTATTAGCCACACTATGTGGGAAGTACTTCAATTAGAATGTCATTAAGTGTGTGTATACATGTGCAGGCATGCACACATACATGCTGCTGTTCAGCAGCACCCATGAAGCATGCTCCTGAAAGGAGAGGGAAGCACATGAGACTTGGAGGTAAACATAACTTCCGGTCTAGAGAAGCAGGAACTTGGATGGTGAGACTCTAAGCCCTGCCTCCAGCTTTACAAGAATGAAGATGTGCTGCTGAAAGGCATGGTCATCCGAGCTGCTGATAGAGACTCCTGGACTGTCCGGCTGTCGGCAACAAGCTACGTAAAGAGTTCTAGGGCTTGAGATCTCTTAGACATCACCTGCATTGGGCTGTTCGGTGTTGCGGCTGATTTTGAGGCATCCTTACTCCTGTATAAGAAACCCCTCATTGTTTGGCCTATTTACTAGGAACCTCCAATAAAAACTAATTGATTCATCAAGTTGGACATGGGTGCAATTATTACTTTGGTCAGTGACGGGTTCCCTTTCTGGGATGAACACATATGTGCACATTCCATTTTCCCAGGAAAAGTTTCTCGTATACCACATGCATATATCAGGTTTTTGAAGAACTCAGCCATTCCAAGAACGCAGTATTCAAATCCATTGAACCTTAACTTCTCTCAACAAGTGTTACAAAATTCAATGTCCCCAATGGAAGTTTTAATTTTTGTTAACATTTATTTCTAGTTCATGCATCCACGCATACATCCAATCAGGACCTTGTGTGTGGTAGGCCAGCTCCTTTCTACTGAAATTAACCATTGACTAAATTTCTCTAAAAATAAGTAACTATTGTGACACAAAATAATGCCCCCTTCCTCAAGATGGCTACACTCCAATTTCTGGAAGGCAGGGATATGGTGCCCTATCATAGAAAAGGGCTCCACAAGTGATTGAGCTAAGACTCTTGACCTGGCCTGGTGAGTGTGCATCATCTAGGTGAGTGCAATCAAATCACAGGACTTCTTAAGAGCACAGTGTTTTTGGTGGGCAGGGAGAGACACAGATTCAGAAAAGCAGAGAGATGTGACATTGCCTTGCAGAGTGACAAAAAGATGGGGAGCCACAGAATAGAGATGACTTCCAGACGCTGAACAAGGAAGGAAATGCATTTTAACCTGGAGCCCCCAATGAAGAACACAGTGCTGGTGGCACCAGGATAAACTGTGGTTATTTCTAACAGACAAAACTGAAGCCTAGTAAGCTGCATTATTTTAGGTCAATATATTTGTGGAGTAACAGCAGTGTCAGAAAATTAAGATAAATAATAACGTATAAAGATCTCATTTTAAGGTTTTGTGTATTGATTTATCCAGCAGGTCCTCAGACTTGGTACTGGTAAAGTCTTAGCTACAGGTTATCTTGCCCTGGATGAGGACAGTAGGACCTTGGTCACTCCTTACTCTCCACTTCTCAGCTGCTATGAAGAAACAAACTTTGCTTCCAGCAGACTGTTTTTCCTCACCCAGCTGGAGGTTGGAAATGTAAACCACATAGAATCCTGCTGGGCTACAGCTTATAGTGGAAAAGGGCTTGTCCAGCACACGAAAAGCCCAAGGTTCAACTCCCAGTAGCAGAAAAAAACACCCCAAACAAATAAAACCAACTTTTCCCCTTTATGTCAACTTCTCTCCGGTGTTTTATAAAAGTGACAGAATTACAACACACTCATTAATTAACAGTAATCAAAAAATTTTCCTGATTGAGAACAGAATGACACAGTAATTGTATGCCTTTTGTTAAACCATGGATATATCAATTATTGCGATAAATATGAAAAAGTAAGCATAGCTTATATATGATGAACGTTTTTGTCTTATAGGAACGTAAGCCAAATTAAACTAAGCCGACTTACATAGCTCTTCTCTATCCAGAGACTGTGCGCCACCTCCGAACAGGCCTTTAAAGAAGCCCCTGTTGGGTGCCTCTGGTGTTTCTACAGGAGTGAAGAGCTCACCCAGCATCTCCTTTAAAAGCAAAACCAATTATACTGTTAAGGATCTAGGGAAACATAAATGTAATTATCAAGGTCAACACTGTAAATGTCATGAGGTGGTGATGATTTCCTGGAAATTCATCAACAATTCACAAGCCAATTCCAAGTTGTCAGAGCACACTGGCTCACTCTAACAGCAGGGTTCAAGACCAGATCTACTAAGACAATCTATTGGTTTCCCCTCCCATTGATTCTTTGTTAGCATTAGAGTCAAGACAATGCCTACATAGAGGGTGAGAGGACCTAACTTGTGCCTGAGACTGTCTTGGTATGTACCCCAGGCTGGTCTGGAACACAAGATCTTTTTCTGAGTTCTGGGAATGCATTGCCATGCCCAGTGAGTATCTAATTTTCAACATAACATTTAAATCTAATTCAAGAAGCTGATAATTAAAAGACAACCAGATTATCTTCTAATAGAACATTTTCTACCATCAGGCCAAGTCATTCAGTGTAACAATGGCCACAGTCAGTTTCAGAATTGTCATCTTGTGTGGGACCAGACAAATGTCATTTAGACAGGTCAACTTCATTTTCATAAACCTGTAATTTCCACAAACATCATGTGACAAATGGAAATTCAGAAACCCACAGGAAGCGAGAGGAGTGGCTTAGACACTGACAGTCTTCCCCTGAACTTCCTGTCAGCATTCTTCAGACAGAAGAAAAATAAAAGCAAGTTTGGAGAGAGGAATGGCTACCAACAGGAAGCAGCCAAGGAGCACAGCTGGAACATGACAAACCTATGGCCAACATGATACTAGAGGAAATGCTCCACTCATTCCCACTAAGAGCAGGAACAAGACATGGTGTCGGCCCTCTGCATTTCCTTCATTACAGAATTTGCAGCCTTCGTGAGAGCATGGAGACAAGGAGGCGAAAGGATACAGCTGGAAAGGAAGACGTCCTGTATATGCTTGCAATACAAAGTCTGACTGGAAAGAGGCGCTTCTAATGTCTTAGTATAGCTTCTAATGTCTTAATTTCTTACATGCTTCTGTCTAGAGGAGTAGGAGTTTATGCTCTGATGTTATCAGTTGTGTTTTATAACAGGAAGATGCTGGGCTGCAGCAAAGAAAGGCGACAAAGAACTTTTCCCTTTCATTTCCTTTAGAAGCTTTGTAGTTTGGGGGTTAAAATGTAGCTCAGTGATCTATTGTGATAGTTATATTAAACAAATTAAGAAAGTCTTAGACAAACTTACATGTCTTTTTCCTCACTTGTAGGCTCTAGATTTTCTATTGATCTATAAAACTGTGTATGTAGAGATGACATGAGAGAAGAAAAACATACTGTATAGGACTAATTAGGGGGCAGGCAGAGAAGAAAAGGCAAAGGGATGTGGGGGTATGCCCCAAGTATATTGTATGCCTACATAAAAACTACCCTCTGCAACCCAGCATACAAAAATAATGTGCTAAACATAAACCAAACAAAAAGGTTCTGAGTTTTCCTACATTGACTCCTATGTGCATTCAGGAAGAAAGGGGACAAGTAGTATGAGGGCCCTCAGAGAATCCTTAAGTTCTACAAAAGTTCTAATACTTGTGTTGCTCACTTGAAGATTTTCACACGTCTCTTGACTGTAGGTGAGTCTCTGGATTTCTGTAGGTGAAACAAGGTATAACGCTTGTCCATTGTTGGTGAAGCAAAAGGTCCTGGCTATTCGCATGTTCGTAAGGGGCAAGTAGTAGACATCCAACAGAGGTCTCAGGCTTGGCAAACTTGAGGGAAAGTAAACAATTTGTTAGTAATAGGCAGCAAGTTATTCATAGGCTGGGTACAATGTACAATGTACACTATGCATGAAGACGTGATGGCCAAAACCACTACTCTGAATGCTAGTCTAGAAAATTCATGAAAAACAATAAAAAATGGCTGGGGCTGTGAAATCATTTAGTTTATATAGCTGAGGAAGGGAAAATAGGGTTTGCATTGCTCATACCTTTGTTTACTATACTACCTATGTAGAAACAAATTCTCAGTGTATAAGATGATGAACAACTCACTAATTTTTCTCAAGCTGAACTTATACTGTGATCCAAGCAGGAATGCTGTATGTGTTTAGAAATGACCTCCTTCGTACCTGAAAGTCATAATATGGCCGTTGGCGCAGAAGCAGGCGAGGCAGACACTGTTGCTCAGTGCTACGATATCTCCACGAAGCACGAAGGACGTCTCAGTAATGTTCTGCTTGTACGCACAGTTCTGGGTTGGCAGTGAGATGACCTTAGCTTGCTTTTCAGAACATATCACTGCATACTGGCTTTCACTAATTTCCTGAGAAGAGGAGGGGGACACTGAGACAGGGCGCCGCTTTTTCAGCTTCTCCTTTTCGTCCTTTTCTTCGGGAACGTTGTGCTCTTTCCAGGGTTCAGACGCAGGTGGCATTAAGCAGCCCGCGGCATCCAGAAATGCCATTCTCAAGATTGCACCTTTTAACCTCAATATAGTACCTAGAACGTAGAAGTTTAGTATATACTTCCATTTTTAAATTCAGAGTAAATATGCTTATTCCAACTCTGACACTAAATACACAAATATGCTGGGTGCACCCTGTACTGAATATGTAATTGTATCAGGTTACTGAAAAAAATCCAAAACTCAAGCCATGTTACTTATGAGTCTGGAAAAATATGTCATCCTTACATGCTCCAAACATAATGTCAACAGTTAATAATTTATAAATTAATCAAAAAATTAACTTTGCCCACACATATCTGACCTGAAGGTTAATAATGAATGATAAGGGGTTTTGTTTAATGTAGAACTAGAAAATTTGTTTTCCTTAAAAGATTAAAACTAATTTGCTGACAAAGATACCCGTGGAAGAGAGAGGACAACGTGGGGAGGTGAGTCTCTCCTTCCCCTTATTTCTGAGGCAGGGCCTGACTGGTTTGCCTGAGAGCTCTGGGCTAGTATCTGTCTTTCCTCTTACCTGACATGGCAGTGCTGGGATTACACATGTATTCATGCGAGTTCTGGGGAACTGAACTCAAGTTAGTAGGCTTGAGTGACAAATGATTTTACTGGCTGACCCTTGAAAATTTATTTCTTAAAACAGAAAACTGCCACTAATACCGTTTGTCTGTACAATGCTTAGATCAGTAAGCGCTAACTGGGTCAGACCATGTCCCACGTGGGGCACTCATCTGCATGCAGAACCAGGGCCTACGCACCACTTGGAGACACAATCACTGGCTGAAGGAGCCTTTGGTCGGGCCCTGGAGGAAGGTTCAGCGTGATGATGAACACTGTTCCCAGCGTTGTTCCCACCCACAGACATGGGGATGGGGAAGAGTCTGCCTTCCGAGTATAAGTTTCACAGAAATGAAGAGCAGAGATGGCCTCTCGAGATTCCTTGTCAATGCTGGTTACACTTGAACTCCGCGATCTGCTGAAGGAATTATCTTTTATATCTGAAATGATTTAAAATGTGTGATTTAGTTATAACATGTCACACTTTTTGTTGTTGTTTCAAATTTGATCAAGTACTTAAATTTTCCTAAAAGGAAAATCTATGGCACGTGAAGCTTTTGATGTCCTTTCAGGTGAAAAGATAAACAATCTACTTTTATGTTAATCAAATTTCCTTTTTGCTTAAATACAAGATGCAAATTAAGTTTCAGAAGAGAACAGCCAGCATGTGTGACCTCTGCATGACTTCTGTATCCAGCACCCACTGTCCTTGCAGGGCTGTTACTTCCTCGCCATCGGAAGACATGATTAGATAAAACTAAAGATGTGAGGATCCCTTCATGTCTTTACATGCACAGACTACATCTAGAAGTGCTTGAAGGGTGAACCACGTCTGTTTCTCAGTTTGTTCACATGAACACCATAAAAATCAGTGGAAGATTTCCCTCATTTCCCTTGAATAGAAAATATTCATCTAAGAAATTTGGCATCAACATGTGTACATGGTACCTGGATCACTCTTAATGCCAGGCATATTTCTCTAGTCAAGTTTGACTGTAGCACTGCAGCCACTGAATTTTAACCTGCCTGAATGTCTGTCTGTGAGGGCAGCCGTCACCTGGACGCGGAGTCACGACGGCTGTGCGCTGCTGCACGGGTTCTCTGTCTACTGAACCTTCCCCAGAATATATTTGAAAATTATACTCACTACTTTTTTCTTCCACTCGCTTCTTAGGTTTAATTCTAACTCCATCTGAAGCCTTGGCCTCGTTTCTCTAGAGCATGCCCAAACGCTGACCAGGCACGCTCTCTGCTTTGTCTCCTGAGAAATCCTATCATCGACGGAGCTTTAAACTCTACTGACACTGGTGACATTCAGGTTACCTTAACCAATAGGTCCCAGCCCTGTTTCCATGCTTTCACTTTAACTACACGAGTGGGGATGCTAAGTTCCGTGGCAATATTGTTTCCTTTTTTTCTGTCGTCAATCTAGTTCCATTATTTTAAATTCAGGTTCTCATCTCAATTTACCTAGATTGACAACACCACCTTTAGTATCTCACTGCTAATACAACTCAGTTTTATGCAGCACAATTATAATTACTGTGATTAAAAACATACCTCAGTAGCTTCTACTTGTCTAATTGATCATGCTCAGTCTTACTATGATCGGTCCAGAGCCTCTCAACAAACTTCGAGCATAAGTTCCTGGCTCTGTCTCTGATGTTAAGCCTCTTTAGTTTGTTATGGAATCTAAGTGGAGACTCCTGTTTTTTTCCAAACCTAACCCATATTGAACTTTTGGGATCTTCTGAAGATCCTTGCATCCGACCTTTTAGTACCAGCAACAGTTGTCATCTCAGCCATTCTTTAGGCCTCTGCTGTTGTGGGAATTCATTTGGCCAATAACTTTTGGGGTACTAGCCGTTGGGCGTTGTCTGAGTTAGCTAATAAGAAGCCTAAGCCATTGTCCAAACAGTTATCTTTAATATACTAGCCTCTGAGTGATTATTTCAGAAGTGGTTGCAGGGACCTGGTGGGCAGAGAGAAATCAGTCCAGTGAGAGTGGGCGAGACGCAGAGAGGTCTCCATCCATTTGCACTCTGCCCTTGACTCTAAGCTATTAGGCTTGTTCTCTCCCCAGCTGGCCCAGAACAATGGGGCCCACAGCTATTTCTGACCTGTCTTATTTCCTGTTCTAAGACTGCTGTAGTGCTGTTTTGATGCTCTGCAGAATTTTCTAATGTTTCACTTATGAAGTTTATTCAATAAGCACTAAAGATGGGTCTATAATTGATAGTTTAAGCCATTTTGTTCAGTGGTGTCATCAGGTGTAGTAAAATTCCCAGAGGCCTCCATAAACCAATCCTACTGCACCTCACTTCTGAAACCACGGCTTTCCATGCTTTCTAATGTCATTAATTAAAAGTGCAGGAAAATTTTCTAAGGTGTATCTTAGTAATGTAAAAAGGTATAACCCAATTCTGATACTCCATGGGCTTCCTGCAAACAAATTTAGACTCATAAATTGAAAATATTTCCCCAAAAATTTCATGTGGCAGATTTTGATGATAGCAAGCCTCTAACTCGCTAGTAACGACAGCAGCCAGGGCCATATCTAACTGCAGCTTCTGAACATTGCCTTTCTTTTGTTCAAAGGTCTGTACTTCTCTGACAGGTGACGACACCATGATGGAAAAGATGACTGCTCTGGTGTGGAGAGGTGCGAGCATGTCACCCTGACACGGATGTACTCTAAGTCTCGTCCCCAGAGTGGCAATGTTGACATGACAAAGCCTTTAAGAGCAGGGCCCAGTGGGAGCTTAGCGGGCCACTGTGGCATCACCCACAGAGGACATGCATGCAGTTCTCAAGGAACCCTGGTCTGGCTGGCACAAGAATTACTGGACAACAAAGAGTAAGCCTGGCCCTGTCTGTCTCACTTCTAGCCTTGCCACCACATGACCTGTCCCTCTGACACACTTTCCCACTGTGATATCATACATCATGTGAGAGCCAGAAAACTCTGACCAAAAGAAAGAAGCAGATGAGGGTGCCAAGTGAGCAAATATTTAAAATGTAAATTATTAATAAATAAACTTTTTATTAAAGACTTGGGTATTTTGTTACAGAAACAGAAAATAACTAAAGCCCTTCATGTAAATGAAACAAAACTTTGCATAATCAACAAATATCACATTTCAGCAGTTAAGAGCACTTCCTGCTCTTCCTAAAGTCCTGAGTTCAATTCCCAGCAACCATATGGTGGCTCACAACCATCTGTAATGAGATCTGGTGACCTCTTGAGGAAGAGACCTGGTCAGTCGTCCTTATCAACTTAGACCACGATACCTAATATGGACAAGTTCAACAGAACCACCACATACAGGCTTGCCAGGGCATAAATTTCATTTCATTTTTTAATAAAAATACTAACTATAAGAATTTATGAACGTTTTCAAATCCCCAAAGTTACTTTTCAAAATTAAAATTTAAATGTATTTTCCAATGATAATATATTTCATTACATAAACAATATACCTAAATGACAGACAAATTTAGTTATGCCCTAATGGTAAGAATGGACAGTAATGCTACAAGAAAAGTTGATAGTACAAATTCCTGTAAACTAACACATGGAAAATGACATGTTTGTTAAAATTATAGGCACTTAACAATAATTTAAATTTGAATATTAATTCAGCAAAGTATACCGTGTATTAATAGACTGATTTAATTTCAAAATACTAAACTATATAGCAGTTTTTACTATATGAGTTACCTATAAAATTATATCACCAGAGAAACTCCTCAGGCTATATCAGTATGAGAAAAATGGATTTGTCATAATGACAAAATTCCACCTTGATGGAATCAGTTGCCTATTTATCATCTACCTAGAAATGTTTAAAATTAAGTTAGAATTCTCAGTGTTTCATGAAATACGACTCCACCTATTACAGTTGATATGGGTATCTGTGACTTGATTTATTCTTAGAAAGTGAGCAAGCTAAACAAAATAGAACAGTTAATTTGTTTGTTTGAGACACTGCCTCAGTGTGTAGATTAGACTGGTTTCAAACTCTGGATTTTCTTGTCTCAACTTTTAAAAGCTTGGATAACAAAAGCACTATTAGACAATATTTAGCAGTTCTAGTATGAAGAACAGAAATGAAAATTGCTAGAATAGAACAAGGCTTGCCAAAATCCAGGTATGATCATAATACTATATATCACCATTTTTGTTGAATCTATATAATCACCTTGAAAAATACTGTCACTATTTAACTAGTAATTAAAGAGGTCTAAAGAGGCTTATAAAAGCCTCTCCCTGCTAAATGATTTTATAATTTGACAGATAGTATGTGTTTTTAAAAATAATTGACTGTGCCAGGCGGTGATGGCATACACCTTAAGTCTCAGTAGTTGGGAGGCAGAGGCTGAAAATCTCAGTGAGTTTGACACTAACCTGGTCTACAAAGCAAGTTCTAGGACAGCTGGAACTACATAGAGAAACCCTGTCTCACAAAAACAAAATTTATTGTAATAGACACACACACACACACACACACACACACCTAGCTTAAAAAGCACTTTGAAATGAGTAGTTGATAATATGAGACCTTTAAAGATACTGAAAGACTCACAGTCAGTTTAACTGGCAATATTGAATGTTACTGAAACCATGAGCCTCTCCAAATGTGTGATGAAAATCCTGGATCCTCTTCTACAGCAAACATGTACAATACAAGTCTGAGAAATGCTCAGGTTTAAATTATGACTTTCTTTTTTTTAGTTATAAATCTTACTTCTACAGTTACACTATACATAAATGTTTTTAATTAAACTTATTTTTTAACAATTCTCTTTCTCCCTCTCCCTGCTTCCTTCCCCCCCCTCTCTCTCTCTCTCTCTCTCTCTCTCTCACACACACACACATACACACACACCTATATCTACATGGCACTCAGATTTTCATTTTTATAATAAAGGACATTGCTCTCTTTTGGAAACAAGAGCTAGCTTATATTGTACGGTTAATTTCATTCCCCTTTAAGAGTGGTACTATAGAATTCTACTAAATTAGATTTCCTACAGTCAGAACTTCCTACTGATGATAGCTATGTACATACAGGCCTCTACTGATCACCACATGCTTCCTCTCAGTACAACAAAGGTAAGGAAAATGGTGAGAGATAGGCTAAAGTTAGTATGTTATAGCATATAGAACACATTTCTTATTAAGCACTGTCATTGTTGACTTGACAATAATTTAAAAATACTCTCTTATAGTACTTTATGTAGCTCATTCATTATGGAATCAATGGGAAGGTACCCACACACTGTGCTCAGTCTGATGCCTGAGTCTGACAAGGACTCTAGTTAGCACAGAGGAAGGTGGAATGAGTGGGCAACTGTAAGGAAAGCAATGCAGTCATCCTTAAGACCATGCTCAGGAAAAGCATCCTTCACTGCTACTTCTTCCACCAAACTAAATAGGCATTTCAGGGAGGGGGATTCTAGAGAGAAATGTGGCTTTACCTGTACTACATCGATCTTGTTCCCTTATTGCAATCCCATTCCTCTATACGAAAGCCTGGGAGCTGTTCCGAGACAGACTAAAGCACAGTGTGTGGATAGACTTCAGAAGAAATGAGCTACATAAAAGTATCATAAAGGAGTATTTCTAAATTACTATAAAAGTCAACAATAGCAATGTTTAACAAGAAATTTGTTCTATATGAAAAATAGTTATCTATTTCAGAAATATTAAATTAGTATAAAATTAAATTTGTAGAATTTAAAATGGTTTTTGAACGGATGGGATATAAACAGTTTTAGTAAAAACTAACCTGTACTTGAGAAAATTTTACTTAGAAAAAAGCAAGAGAAGCAAGGAAATATGGATTCTGTATTGCCTGAGTGCGCATCCTAAAAACTATTTCAAAAGGTGTTACATCAGGGATCATCATAACATTGACTTTCAGTGGGATTTGCATTACAATAATCTGTAATATTCTGATCTCCACTTTCCTACTATGAAGTTCAATTACTTTGCATATTTATTCTACTCACCTAAATCGGGCTTTAGGTCAGTTGGCAAGCTCAATTTCCTTGACATCTTTGCTGAAAAACAAAATAAATTTTTAAAATTCTGAGAAATATTTGACTGATATTTATCATAGCAACTGATTTTCAAGAGAGAAGTGAATAGTTTTATTACTGAATCTAGACCCTGAGATAATTAAATTACATTTATTATGATATCAGGAGTGGAAAACAAATCTTACAAATTTCTAAAAGTGTGTACTTACTTGATGTAATATCTTTGTATGCTTGAAGCTCTTACTTCAAGGCAGCATTTTAAACTCTTAACTTACAAACAACTACTGCTCAGGACTACGGAGCAAAGCCACTCCTCAGAGGGATGTGTTGCAGATGAGGCAATAGCCACAGGCACAAGCTAGGGCACATGACAGAACATTTTCCTAGCTTCTAGCTCATGGGTATTGAACTCCTTGTTTTCATTTAAAGTTAATTTTTAGAATATAAGACATGCTTATATCTCTAAACAAATCAAAGTATTTATGCAATAAACATATTTGATGGAATCACTATTTGACATAAATTAATACTTCCATTTCTATTTTAGTGAGAAAAACACAAAGTCATACTTAATCTAAAATTATGGTAGTTATATAAAATATCAATACAGGTCCTTTTAAATAAAAGAAACTTCAAAACTTCATCCATAATTTTCATGGAATTCACTTTCCATCCTCAAAATCAGTTATTGCCTTCGTTTAGGAAGTGGTTTAGAGTTAGGAGTCAGTTTGCTACATCTATTATGTTAGTGGTATGGCATGCGGCATAGACTAGTGCTCCCAATGGGAAAGTTTGAAAAAAAATACTGGTTAATACACGAATGCACACATTTGGTTACAGTTGGAACGGTTAGGAGATATTTAAAGCACAGACCCTGCTAGTCCACAAAGGCGCCATGTAAACAAAGAGAAATCCAGTCACAGTACATGACTTCCACATCTAAAAAAACCACAAATCCAACGTTAGGAATAGGCATTAGGTAGGCTGGAAAGGTCCTAGGGCGGGGGAGGAGAGTCAGCTTGTTACTTAGATTGACTAAGCTAATTAGAATGTTCTAACAAAACAACGGGCCACGTTTATCTATCAGCTGTCTCATCTTCACCAGCTTACTAAATCTGAGACAAAAGATAAAAGGTAACACACAATCAAAGAAGCTGAAGATAAATAACCATAGCTGTTGACCTTATATACCTGGGTGCTATTGTATTTGATGTACAATATGCTTAGAGTCTGAAGACATCGTGTCCCTCACGATAAAATAAAGGCAATATTATTACGTCAACACTTTCAAAGAATTCACAGCTTTCACAAGATACCATAGGTTCAATATGGATAGATTGATAGATAACATGAAATAGAACAATCAGGCTTATATAGCTCAAAAATATTTTTTAAAAGACCCTTATGCCATCTCTCTGACCCCACTACTCCGCTTGGTCAGATTATTGTGAGTCACCAGGATCCTTTCTCAGATGCGAATGTGTTCATTCATCACTTGTTACTGCATGTGTGATGCTTCCTTACTCTAAACCTGATGACATTTCTAGTAAAAGAGGCGAGGGACCTTTAAGACAAATGTACAGAATTTCATGCATAACTCAACTGTTTTTTTTTTCTTTGGGAGATGGAATTCTCTTTGTAACTGTCTTGGCTGTCCTGGAACTTACTCTATAGAACAGGCTGGCCTCAAACTTACAGAGATCCACCTGCCTCTGTCTCCCAAGTGTTGGGATTAAAGGTGTGTGCCACAATGCCTAACTCAACCTTTTAAGTTCATTTCAAACCCAAAATTCAATAGATATGTATAAAAAAGAAACATCACAAATAATTGTTATAAATAACAAGTTTATCTCTCTTGAAGTAATTTATATGAAATGAACATTTTATTAATTAGAAATGTTTTATTCATACTTTCATAATCAGAGCTGTGGTCCTGCTAAAATTTTTTTTAGCAACAAAATTCTGAATTTCATTAAATACTTTTGCTTTTCTTTAGGATTTCCACTAGAAGAAATTCATATAACCTCAAGAATCTTTAGAAATGTAAAAAAATCTCTCCAATAAAATAAAAACTTCTGCCTAGCACTACGATTTCTTTATTATATAAAATATGGAGTATAGTAAATATTTCTCTAGCAGTTCTTCAGCTGATATAATTCCAATCGATTTTTAATACCAAGAAGATAAAAGGCAACATACAATGACTAGAAAGGTTATTCAATATCATCTTGTTACAATTTTCAAAACATTTTAATTATGTACTTCTGCTACTTGTTTTGTCTCCAAACCCTTTTTAACTGCAGAACTTTACAACACAGTGTCCAGTAAGAGTGTGGACACAGCATTTAGCTTCTCTCAGTATCTATTTCTTGAGAAAAAACAAGGATGAGAATACTGAAGCTCTAGGATTTATTAAATTCTACAGAATAAAGGCAGAGAGAGGAAATTTAAGCTGTGTTGGAGCCATCAGGACTTGTATGAAAAGAACCAATAAAAAGAGCACATGACCAGTGACCAGCACTCACGTCACATAAACTGACTTCAAAAATTACTTCAGGCTTTACTGAGAAATGAGCCCTTGACTGAATATCCATGCTCTTAGAATTGGAGAGATAAGGGGCCCCTGAGGCATAATCTTCTCCATTAACCAATGCCATAGAATAAAAACTACCTACCAGGTAACACAGAGAGGTGTCCATTAAAGACAGAGTTGTATTTCTATTTGTTTTGCCACAATACTTACTAAGTAGCATTAATTTTGAATCTTTATTCTTTAATTTCTAAGTTTGTTCCCCCTCCCCCTGGTTTCACACATTCAGGCAATGTGGTCATCTTTCTTGACACACAAAACCTAAAATGGACCTGGAGGCAAGACAAGAGCATGGGATCCAATTAGAAATCTACTTATACCATGGCATGAAACAGGATAATCATCAAATGGGAATCTCCAGGAAAGTTAATTCTGATTTTCTTACCAAATAGTGCTAGCATATGAATCGTAGACTATACACAAAGATATCTTGGAATATTATATATATATATATATTTCTATGTACAACCATTTCTATGTAAGCCAAACTATCATTTTTTTGTCATTTGTAGAATCTCACTTCTAAATCTTTATAAAATGTAAATAAAGAGTAAATAAAAACAGTGACAATACTTCCTAAGTGATTTATGGAAACCATTAACAGTTAAAGAAAAGTTGTTTATTTGAAAATTACTGGTCTTGAAGATTTTACTACAGCATGAAGAGGCAAACATGCTACATGTGAAATAGTGCATGTAACTTCCTTTGCGCATGATGTTTCTGCATTGTATTCTGCTTTCATTTCTTTAGAGGTTGTTCCTCCTACACAAAAGTGAAGAAGTCATTGCCAGAACCATTTCCTGGGGTAGCTGCCAATAAGGAGCCAAAAGATGAACTGGAGTTTTGGGTTCAGGGGTCAGTGTTTTCCAGTTTACTCTTGTTCACTGTCTTGAGCCTTGTCTTTGAGACAGACTTCTAAGAACTATGTAACATGCTTAGGCAATGGTACCAAAGTGGTGGACCAGATCTGGTATTCAGACAGAATTTGCTGTTTCTCTTCAATAAATGTATTTTACATTTTTATAAACTTTATTATAAAAACCATGTAAAACGAACACACAGAATTTGGTAATGAGTCATTCTCCCCAGATTACTGTGTATCAGAACAGGGTCGTAGCAAGATTATCTATCAATGAATTGAATAATATGTTTCACATATACACACAGTGCCAGCAGTAGAACTGGACCCTGGCTTACATTCTGCTTTGTCATATGGCTGTGGAGCCAACAGCTAACTCACACTCAGTCCCCTCATCTGTAAAACACATAAATAACAGTCCCTGAGATTACTAAGTGCTGGTATGATGCTAGGAATAACACATAGATAAATGTATTAAAAAGCCATTTGAGCCATCTTCCTCTGCTATCAAGGCAATGATAAGGAAGAAAAAAGAAGATTTATTTCCCATGCTTGGGGAAAGGGAAAAACATGATCAAAATATACTGTCTGAAAAAAAATTTATTTCAATGAAATAAATTTAAAAATAATTCTAATGTATGAATGGCACCCTGTACCACCTCAAGCAACCCACATACAATCTCTGGCACCAGCAACAATTATTCTTCACCATGTGAAACTTAAGAACAATGCAATTCAGTCAGTGATCCAAGGCAGTTCTCTCATCAGTCTCAAGCTATGAGTCTATATCTCACTTTGCAAGGCTACTGCAAAATCACCTAAAACATGTCTGTGAATGTTCTGCGCTATGCTGGCAATGCTGAAGTAGCCATAGTGGTTTTTATTTTTAAGATGAGAAACATATTTTAATTTCTGTGTGTATGAGTGCTTTGCTTGCAGGTACCTGGTGGCTTTGGAGGTAAGAAGGGGGTCAGATGTGGATGCTGGGAACTGAACTTGCGTTCTATACAAGAGCAATAAGTGCTCTTAACTAATGCTGAGCCACCTCTCCATATCCAAGTCCTAGTTGCATGTTTTATGGTAATTATTATTATAAAATAGATAGTAATGTAGAAAGGTAATATAGAGATTACATATCTAATGGAGAACATTTCAACCACAAAACCTTTACAATGGAATTTGGGGCAGACTTCATTTGAAGAAGGAAAACCTTGAGATGTTAGCTTTATTTTTATATACCAAAATTGTTAAATCGAGAAAGACACGTGACAAAAATCTTCCAATATACAATAAAGATACTGTAGAGGAGGAAAATGTTCCTGGTTAAAAAATAATTAGGAAGAGTCACATACTGGTATAACTTTGGATAGCTGGATAAAGTTAACATACTTCCTAAGAAGCAATCCTAAAAAAGTTGGCATTACAGAAAGAAAAAACACAAAGAATGTAGAAGTGAACACTATCCAAGTATTACCCTTCCATGTGTGTTGTCTAGTCTAGCAAATTTGCTCATGAAGTCTTTCAAATAAGGGAACACAAATATTTCCAGTCACATGTCTACTTGAAACAGAAAAAAAGGGGAAGGTACACATTAATAAGGCTATATTGCAGTATTATAGACATCAGGCAGAGGCTACATTACCGAATTTAACCACCCGCAAATTCTTTCAGGTCAGGCAATTTAACAGTGTAAGTTACATGGAAAAACTGCTGTAGAAAAGAACTTCTACGGTGGTGACAGAACTGGAACGTAACAGGATACAAAATGCTATAAAGGAAATGAGCTGCAAAATTAGTACATAATTAAAGTGATTTAATTATCATTACCAAAAGATTTACTAGAAATCCACAATAAAGAGTAAATAATTGATAAGAAGCCCTTTGCCCGAGAATAAACCATTTTATTTAAGATTGCCCAGAAGACTAACAGTTATTCACCATTAATCTATCTAAACAGGGTTCAATTTACAATGCTAAGAAAATAAGGGTTTTCTTGCAGGAAATTTTGAAAATTCAACCATATATTCAAGATTATGAAGTGAGAGAAAGCAAACCTCTTTCAGTCACAGAGAAACTCATCCTCTTTACTCCATTACAGGAGTATGTGGTAGGGACGTTGATAACACTTGCTTGGTAGTAGTGCTTGTCTTGCAAGTATCAGGACCTGAGTTCGATTCCCAGAACCCACATAAAAAAGCTGGGTATGGTGTTGTGCACTGCCAGTCCCTGAGCTGAGCAGGCAGAGAAAAAGATCCTGGGGTTTCCTGGCCGGCCAATCCAGTTAGTAACTTGGTGAGCTCCAGGCCAGAGGAAGGCACTGTCTCTGGCAAAGCCAAGCCAAGCAAAAGGAACGACAAAAAGTAGATGGCTCCTGAGGAATTACAAACAGGTTGTCCTGTGTGCAAGTATGTGTACATACATACACACACGTACATACATACATATGTACATACATGTACATACATACATACACAAGTGATTTTCCCATACTATGATCATGTACATACACATATGCCCAACAACCCCAAAAATATAAAAAGAAAAAACCACAAATATCAAAACAAATGTAGAAATGATGTAGGTAAAATTAAAAATACAACAACAACATATAAACTGTATAATGAACGTTTCATGGTTAAGTCAAAGGTGAACTAGGGCTTTTCTATATATTATTTTGTCAAGACTTTCAAAGTTTTGAGCATGCTTAAATTTTCATGACCAAATAAGACAATTCTAATTTGATTATGTTTCCAAGCCTGGTGGTTATATATTTATTTGTAGGCTTTAAACTTTAAGGATCTTAGACCGAGTCACTCATTACAAAATATGCACAAAACATGAAGAATAGAATAAAGATTTTCATGCATGGGAGGTGTTTAGTAGGAAACTGCCAAACACCCTGACACCAGTGTTGATTATAGACTGAAAAATGTCATCTTTCAGAAGATTGTTTCTTTGATACGGGACCTTAAAAATATGAGAGACCTTAAAAAATTTACTTGCACAAAAAATACAAGTAAAACTCTAAAGGAAAAGCTGATTCAATTTAACATGAATGTAAGTTGGGTATTTAGAGCATAAATTGAACCCTGCTTTATTTTAAAACAAAGCAAAAGTTAACAGAATAATTCACACTGTAAGTCCAGAGAAAGAGCCACAAACCAAATTTAACTGATTTTAAGAATTATTTCCCAAATGCATTAAGAATAGACAAAGCCCCAGGATTATTATTTAGCAAAGGAATAACAAATTAACACACAAGATGCAATGCACTGGATCAGTTTCTGCTGTTGGTTAGCATTGCATAGAGCAACAATTAGAAACAAAATAAAAACTTCTATTTCCTACCTAGATCACTGGCTACCATCTTGGAAAACTTTCTGCTTTTGGTCTTCACTGAAAATAATATTTTAATATAAAATGTCAAAATCTATTCAGAGTAAACTAAATGAATTGAAATAAAAAAGAAGATACTTTAAAATAAAGATACTATACCCTTTTCTATAAAATTATTCACTTTTTGCTCATCATCTGAATTGTGTGGTGATGAAGAACCTATACAAATGAAGACAATGGAAGGAACAGGGGACATGGTCAGTGAGAAACGCAGTGATGGCACAGCAAACAAACACAGATTAAAATCCTGATGACCATCAAGACTTGGTGACCTCAACTCTGAGAATATTCCAGTACTGCATTCAGTAGTATACAGTCTTGTATAGCAGAACCAACTATATAGAAATTAATTTCTAATAATTTTTAATTCATAATAACTAGGCAAAATCTTGTACTTTATATTATTCATAAGTCAAAGAACACAGAAAGAAAAATATAACATTTAAACACCTATTAAGTACATCTTGACGTATCTTATAGATTAAATTATCCACTACCTTCCCAACTGGAGATTACTTCCCCCTCTAAGTCCTTACGATACTTTACATACTTTTGATACAGTATTTACCATTTAGTTATGCAGTTATTTTCAAATTTATACACAGATGACCTTCCTTCCCTGAAACACACTTGGAATCAATTTTACACCCCATTTGTGATCAATGGTGTGTATTTCATGTAGATGTCACTAGTTCATGTTAGGCAAATGAATGAAACTTTTCTGCTAGAAGAAAATATATAAAAAATAACTGAGAGCAAATAAAAAGATATCCTTTTATGCTTAAAGAAATCCCAGTAAAAATAACAAACCTTAGTGAATTAGGTAGAAACTTGAAATCTTGAACTTGACTTCCCCCAAAGTCATCTTTCTTTACTATGGCCAGGGAGACAGTCTCACTAAGAAAAGCCTGCCAACAAGGGCAGAATCCAATCACCCATGCAGAGGTTTGCAAACACTACTCTCTGAATAGTCTATGCTGCTTTTCTTAACAGCATCCATAGAGTCTCCCCAGTCTCACTCAGAACTATCACAAAGCTGTCGCTGACCGCAGTAACAGTTCCAGAGCAGAAACTGGGACAGCTGTTTTTCATATAACTACAACATAGTTAAAGAAGATAAAGGCTATAGGAACTTCACATTTTAAAATATTGTCATCTTTGATAACAAATGGCTGCATAAATTTATGGTAAGTGTATATTATTTTATATATTTCATGTCAGAGTAATAATAGGCTAGCATGTCCATATATTAATATTAAAAGAAGTTTGGTGTTTTCTAAACATAAATAGGCAATATGGTTGAAAATGCTTATGACTGGTTGTTGTAATTTCTATGACAACATACAACAAGTTACAAACTTATTTAAATAAATCTACCAGATTACTGTAATTTAACAAACACGAAAACCATATACAACTTCTTATTTTTTTGGGCCACATATAAATACCAAAAGTCACCATTTTTATCAAGCTATCTGTGAATCTTCATTTTAAAAGAGCCCAGCAGATCCCTAAACTCATGGCAGCATTCTATATGCATATATAAATGCAAACAGATGGATTACAGTGAGAATGCACTACTTCTTCAGTGCGAGGGGAAACAGTTGGCGGTCCCCAAAATAACAGTCTGTGCAGTCATCATGTCCACCTGCTCCTGTGATGTCAGCTTCAGAAGACCACTGTTTATGAAAGGGTTTCTGAAAAGAGCTCTTAGAAAAATTATCTGAGCAGCTGACTATTTTGGTTACAGGATATAAATGACCCTCAATTTTCTCCACTGCATGCATAAGCTTGGTCAATGTTGGCTTTGACAGAAGGCACACAGGCATTTACACTTCCAAAACACTGATCTCTTCTCAGTACTTCTGATGAACTCATTCTAAGTTCCAATTCACTTTTATACATATTTTTCTATTTTACACATACTAACTTTTAAAATACCAACTATTGTTTTTAACAATTCATTATGGCCTTTTAACAATTTTATTATCTCATTGTGAGTAATTCAGTCTAGCATTTTTGTTATTTTCACTCTATTGAAAACAATTAAAAAATAGAAAGCTGTCTATGTTCACTGTTAATTCCAGCACACAGGAGGCAGGACCTGACCTGGTGTGAATAGTGAATTCCAGGCTAGGAAAGCCTGTCTCAAAATACCAACGACAAATAGATTAAGAAAAAGAAAATTGTGGCTTTTGAGTCACCTCAAACTAATTTAACCCATTTTTATCAATAGACTTTAATTTGGTAGTAAGATAAATGAATGATAACAAATCTTTCCTTTATTTCTCAACTAGGAAGTAAAAATGGATGATGGCAAAGCAATTATAAATATTAAAAGTAAGATAATCAGGCCATGGCAACAAAGAATATTAGTAACTATCATAACAGAAAAATATACCCAAGCTGCAAAGGTAACGACCAGAGGGGGCCTGACATGGGCATTCTAATGCCCATTTCAGTGTGCTCAGCCCTGCACACTGACATCCATAGTGTTTTAGATGTTATCACTGTGAAGCTTGGCCTTTTTGAAGAACACTTTTTCTTGATGTGTAAGAACAGACTTGATTCTTCAGAATTCTGTCATCTGAGCATGAGCAAAGGCTAATCCGAATACACTGCAGGTTTTATTTTTAAGAACAAGAACTCATGTCTTATCATCGATCTCTTTGATGTTACAACTTTAACTCTATTTCAAACTGACAGAAATGTTAGAAACAATAAAACAGGTAGCATCTCATCAATGTTAAAATCATACCGAGTTTGCATATGAACCAAGAAGCAAAATATATTCTGAAATGTTGAGCCACATTTGAGTTTCCTCTATTTTGAGGATCTCTGGGGCAGGATTTAGAGTATAAATATTTTATGTAATTTCTATACTTATATTTAAGTATCATTTTGAATTTATCTAAAATTGTGTGTGAGTATTAAATGCTTCATTCACCTGCCATTTTAAAGTTTGGCCTAGTATAAAGATATATTAATTTATTTGGGCTGAATGCAACAAAACAAATTAGCAATTTAATAATGATATGTTTCATGCCTGAAATACTCACTGTGCTCAGGCCCTTAGTATACTGACAACTGTATTTGGGGAAGGTAGGAAGAATAGAAATAAACTTAATGTACTTGGAAGGAACAATGAAGATAAACTACAGTTCCAACTCCAAATTTAGAAAGATTTCAGTCTACAAGAGGGAAAGCAATTCCTTTCTATTGTACACAACTTTATTGATTGATAGGCAGGCAGCAGTGAAGCTTCTGTGGCTCTTTGTTTTAGCAGTTTCATGGGCAAAGTGAAATAGGAGGTTTAAATAACAAAATACCTGTGTGATAGACTTTATGTGAGTGTATGTTCATGTGTGCACTGTATGTTGGTGTGCGTACATGCACAAGCGTACATGTGGATGCCAAAGAGCAATCCCAAGTTTTATTTCTCAGGTGCTGTCCACCTTGTATTCTGAGGCAGAGGGTCTTGTCTTGGTACTTGTCACACAGGCAAGGTTAGGAGCCCAGGAAGTCGCGAGGACCCACTGTCTTCACTTCCCCCAGGGCTGGTATTACAACAGCCCATCACTGTGCTTGGCTTTTCTGTGTGGGCTCTGAGGAACAAACTCACATCTTCTCAAAGGCAAGCACTTTACCCATGGTCCCTCTCCCTAGTCCACTCTTCAAGCTTGAAACAGCAAATGATCAGTTTGTGCAAAATCAGAAAAAAAGCAATTGTAAAAAGAAAACACAAAAGCTTTCATCAACGTAGGGCTAACAAAGTGGAAGCAGAAACATGTCAGTGATAAAAATGCTCCGCACAGTGCACCCCTTACAATTCCTCCCAATATAGGAGAATGGCTAGCGTCAGACAGAAGTATAAACAAGGGGTTACTGATGCCGAGAAAAA
>LOEQ01005260.1:142175-152430 GCA_001685075.1 Bramus lutescens
TTTAGTTATAAATGCATATAAAATTGTACTGATAAGCCATCTTAGTTTTTTTAAAATCTTAATTGTTACTGAAATAAAAACCAGATTACCGGAAGTTGGAGACTTGCAGCGATCCTCTGTGACTACGGTCCCTTCAGTAATATCACACAGGCCCGCTGAAAGGCAAAACAAGAGCAAGTGACTCCACACCCATTTATACGAGCTCGTCTTCCACACAGGGTCTATTTCACTGCTAGCCACTTAAAGACAGATTGCGGATATGGAAATGGTGAGGCTCGAGATGGAAGCATTCTGGTAATAAACTATCTCCGATTAATATGGCTGTGGTCCACTGAACAAGAAAATTTAGAAACAGAATTTCTAAACAAAATGATTTATTATTCTTGGATATCGGATATGACCAAAGACCTGTACAACATCAGAGCTGTGGAGACACGTGACTTTCTCAAGGGAGAAGAAACACTTATGTTTGGTAATTTTTATATCACAAGAGTCCTCAACTCATCTTTCTAAGTGGTTTTCCTTAAGTCTTGAATACATTGCTTAAATATTTTTAAATGGCTATGAAAATATTTTGTATCTCTTAAATTTGTAGTATTTTAAATATTGCTCATTATCTATCCTATTCATATCCTTCTTTAAAAAAACTATGGTATCACATTTTAAACCCTCTTAACAAAGACTTCTCTCAAGGGAGATATGAATTACGTAAATGATATATGATCCATACTATAAGTCGGCAGAAATTATAGAAAAAAACCACTGCAAAGTATTTTATGAGGAGGTAAAGGGAAAGGATTAACAGAAATGAAGATATCTGAAAAAGTCACATGGAAACCTATCATATCATAAATCAATAGTAATAATGATAATTAGAATAAAGACTGTAAAGGGACGTACACTGAATAGGTGGATAATGGCACTCAGACTACTCAACAAAAAGGCCAACATCATGTGCAAGACACCTCCCTGAATGAGCTGTTGGTCTGGAAGGCACTAGAGACCCCCAAGCATGGCAGGTCACTGCTGAGGGTGAGGCCTTTCTGCTGAAAACAGCACATGCTCTGGCTTCACAGAAACCAAGACTGGTATGGAGTCACGCACATCAGCCACTTTGTGATTGGACTGAGGCCTACCCCACAGGAGAAAATTCATTCTTGGCACTGTAAAGTAATTAAAACCCCATGCCAGGGGAAGTGATGGGGCACATGTGTGTTGTGTATGTGTGTGGGGTGTGTGTGTGGGGGGGTGTATAGGTGTGTGTCTGTATGTGTGAGTGTATATGTGTGGGGGTATAGTGTAGGTGTGTGTCTGTATGTGTGAGTGTGAGTGCATGTGTATGTGTATGTCTGTGTGGGTATTTGAGTGGTTGTGGGTGTGTGTCTGTATGTGCGTATGTGTGTCTGTGTCTGTGTGGGTATGTGAGTGGGTGTGTGTCTGTATATGTGTGTATCTGTGTCTGTGTGGTTATGTGAGTGGGTGTGGGTGTGTGTCTGTACGTGTGAGTGTGTATGTGTGTCTGTGTGGCATACACTCACCCACACTGTCTGTATATGTGTGTATCTGTGTCTGTGTGGTTATATGAGTGGGTGTGGGTGTGTGTCTGTATGTGTGAGTGTGTATGTGTGTCTGTGTGGGTATGTGAGTAGGTGTGAGTGTGTGTCTGTATATGTGAGTGTGTGTGTGTCTGTGTGGGTATGTGAGTGGGTGTGGGTATGTGTATGTGTCATCAGTGTGCATATGTCTGTGTATGTGTCAGTGTGTGTGTGTCTGTGTGTGGGTATGAGAGTGGGTGTGTGTGTGAATGTGAGTGTGTGTGAGTGGGTTTGTGATCTCCTACTGTTTTTGCTAAGCTGATCCAGTGTCAAACTTCTCTCTAAACAGTTACATTTGTACTCATAGATCAATGCTCTCTGCCTCTTTTTGCAGTGGGTTAAGCGAGAGACCCATAATTGGTCATATGTTGAGAATATGTGACTTGCGTGGTTGGCCCTAAACAGGACATCTGTATCAACTTCTCCAAGGCCTAAGGGACACTGCAGAAGAGTGGGCAGAAAGACTATAGGGCTGAAGGTTGGACGCAGTACTGTGGACTGCTGTCTTCTGAACATGACATTGCTGTTTCCCCCATGAACCCATGGCAGTGATAGTTTCTTATACAAGGCCTCATGCGACTAGGCCAGGCACCATTCTATCACAGGTATGGAAGGGGACTCTTGAACCTCTATTACTCTTTTCAGAGTTACAGGCAGCTAATGGTTGCTGAGGGTGAGTGGACCACATTCCTCATTGGTTTAGCAACTGGTAAACTGACCTTGTTCAAGTAAATAACCTTCCCTACCTATTTCATGCAAGAAACCCTAACTAAATGTAGAAGGATGGAAACACAAGTGTGCACTAGCATGCATGCATGCATGCACACACACACACACACACACATACACACGAGGGGCACTTATTGGGAAATTTGGATTAGTTGAGAAACTGGGCTGTACATTAAAGCCCCAGAAGAAGACAGGTGTCATACCACGGATGTCACGGGACCATTCAGAACCTGTTTCCTATTATTTCATGAAATAACAATCTTACAATTGCTATGCATAGTGCATATGCATAGTACATAGTAAATAAGTGCATTTACACATTCTTTAAAATACTTTTATATCTGTCTCTCTATTCAGTGAGTATGCATGTATGTATGTGTGTGAGGAAGAGCATGCTCCAGGGCACACGTAAAGGCTAGAGGACAACTTATGGGAACTGGTTCACTTGTCCCACGTTTAGATTCAGGGAACTACACCAAGGTCACCAGGCTTGGCAACTAGTGTCTCACCAGCTAAGCCATCTGTCAGCATGCCTTTTGCAATCCTGTAAACCCATTTTACTGAACACACACACACACACACACACACACACACACACACACACCTCTTCTTACAGTTTTACTTTCTGTGGTTACAATTACTCACTGTTAATCTGGTCTGAAATACTAAATGGTAAATTCTAGAAATAATTCTTAAATTTTATGTAGGTACCTCGCTAGGCAGTGTGCTAAAATCTCACTGCATAGGGCATCACTGCTCCATCTAATGCATATCTACCTACTCCTTAGTCAGAGAGAACTAGTCCTGCTCATTGACTAAACAGTCATAGTGTGGTAGTGCTTATGGCCAAGTACCCCACAAGGGTGCAGATGCTGATGCACCTACGAGAGCCATAAACTGCTTTGAATACCATGTCATATCACCACTGGGAGAAGGAGCATGCACAGCAATAAGACATTTTGAAGCAGAGAGACCATTTGCACATAAGTGCAATATAGAAATATGAATTGTTCATTTCAGTATGTTACTACTGTTGATAATCTTACTGTGCCTCATTCTAATTGAACATTATCACAGGAATGTATGTGGACAAGAAAACATAATACACAGAGGGTCTGAAATGGGTTCTGGTATCCCCTAGGAACGAACATCCCTGTGATAGTTTTACAATAATCCCTGTGAGGCCTCAATCCATATAATAATTTAATGGTAATGTAATAACAAAGTTAACATTTTCAAACTTCAAATGATAATATTTTATTTTCTAAAACAAATTAATAAGTGACTCTAGAGTCCTAATCAAAATAGACTCCTTCTGTTGGTAATAAATACAATTCTCCATTCAAACTAACCTTTAAAAAGGTTGAAAACAGTGTGATGGCACTTGTGCTACAGAGCAAGAACAAACTACAAAAAGGAGGAGGAGGAGGAGGGGAAGGAGAAGGAAGAGGAAGAAGAAAGCGGCAAGCTAGGTTCCATAGCACATGTCTGTAACCCCAGAGCCAGGAGAGGGAGGCAAACGCAACCCTTGAGCTCACTAGCCTGCTTCTAATTTTAAGACAGGGTTTCAAAAGCCAGCCTTGAACTGGAGGAGATACTCTTGTCTTGGCTTCCCGCATCCTACAATTGTATGCATACACCCTAATACTTGGGTAAGAATATCATTCTTTTTATATCAATACAAATTTTAATGCCAATTATTATCCATTAATTTTACATGAAAAATAAGTAAATCAATTTTGAAATCAGAGGCACAAATATTCTCAAGATATTACTAAAACGTCAAAAATTAACCCTCCTTTCCTTCCTTCCATGAAGTAGTCTCTTCTACATAGATGTACACCCTGAGTTTTTAGTTAAGAAACCTTAGGTAATGATAGTGTGGCAAAATTACAACATGAAACATTTTAGCATAATAAAACCTTGAAATACTTCTCATATGCCTAACATCTACCTCTACAATATAAAATGAAGCAAATAATAATAGAAATAATATTAAAGAATTTACTATAAATAAGTAATAAATAATAAAGTAGAATGCAGTAAAATTTAAGAAAAAATTAATTGTATAATAAACCTTGTCCTATTCTTAGGTAAGTTCAGACATTCAATAATAAGCAATTTAATATAAACCTTCTAAAGTATAAAGGGGAAAAGAAATTAATTTTAAGACTAGTAAGAATTTTGCAAATTCTGTAAAATCTGAATTTTTTTATAACAAAATGTTTTAATAAACTTTCATAACTATTTCTGTCCTGGCTTTATAAAGAAGCTGTGTTGGGGCATATTGCATAATTAGCTATTATGAGATAACTCTAAATAATGAGTTAGTCTTTTAGATGTATTTTAGTTAATTAGTAAAATGAAAAAGGAAACAATGATCATACAGAGAACAAAAATGTCAAGACATAAACAACTTACTTATAAAAGAAGAACGGAGTCTTTTCACTGACTCAGAGCTAGGAAGGCCGCACATGCAAGAAGCCACAGCCAGCATACCTTAGTGAAGCCATGAAGAGGGAGGGAGAAAGAAAGGAGACAGATACCAGAATGGCAAGGCTGAAACAGAACTTCTGCTGGAGATAATACACGACAACATGATCGGACTCACAGACAGACAAGGCAGAATAAACTGTGAAAAATAATTCTGACCATTAAGCAAAACGCCAGAAAAGCCTAATATTAACTTTCTTTTTTGTCTCGTTTCCTCATGTATTACAAACTTGGTAGCAATCATTAGCCAATAATGTACTGAGAGCAGCTTAAGTCTGAGAGAATGTTAAAATGCTCTGTGTGTGTGTACGGCAGATACGTAAATGTGTATGCATGAGTACATATATGTGTGTGGTGCTAGACTTCATGGCTTTGAGCACCCTGAATCAAAAAGAACTTTAATTCCATGGGCGTGCGGAGAATGTGCAGACAGTTCCCTAAACCAATGCTCACCAGGATTCCGCAGACGAATGAAGCAAGCCCTGAATAGAGTTCCCCTCAATCCTGGTCCAGCTGGGAGGGCCCCCGGGAAAACTAAGCTCATTGTCGACTATTGTTAGAGGTCTCCTTAATATACCCCATATCATATATATGAAGTTATCTGCTGTATATCACGAAGTAAAATACAGGTAAGAGGTACAGGATACTTAGAAAGAAATATGTGTATTCTATGTTCTAAGAGATATCAGCATTGAAGCAGTATTAATACTAGATATTTAACAAACAGCAAAGAACACTACAGAGATTTTCTTTTTGTATGAGCCCAAGCTTGTGCCGAATCAAGGCTATCTGCACATGCTCATTATCAGAGAAGCAAATCACCTCAGAGCCCACTTTCACACTGGAATGATTACTTTCATTAGATGGTTCAAACTCAATTATTAGCTGAGAGGGACCAAACGGAAATCCATTTCTATTCTAAAATAACTGGACATACATTCCTAGTATTATGCCTTAGCTGAACTGTGATGCTGATTTTCTTGTGACATTAAAAGTAACCACATATTATTAAGAACAAAAGAAAACAAACCATAAAGGCAACACAAAACAAAAACAAGACTCCTATGTCTAGATGGTCTTTGGTTGATAACATATCCAGTTTAAAGCAGACTCACTGTTTGCTTAAGGCAAGCACTCACAGACACAAGGGACATATGCATGCGAGCATCTGCAGCATTTAAAGCTCAGGAAGGTTTTCCTTTCCTTTTACCTCCTGAAGGTTGGCGCGATTTCCTAGGCGACCTGGGTTCTCTTCGGTAAGGATCGTTTGAGCCGTACAGTTCTATGGTGCTGAGGTTGAGCAGCACTGCCTTCTGGAGGTAGTCAACCATTGCGATGCCATTACAGTTGCCAAAAACCACACTGGCAATGGGAAGCATAAGTATCTCAGTGCAAACAAGTTATTAGAAGACATGTGAACTACAAAGCTGAAGGATAGGATGGTGGGCCTTTCAGAAAATTCTTTTTCCATTTATTTTATTAAAGATTAGTGTGTGTGTGTATGTTTGTTTCCATTTATTTTATTAAAGATTAGTGTGTGTGTGTGTGTGTGTGTGTGTGTGAGAGAGAGCTCGAGAGAGCTCACATGAGGAATTAGGGGATCTGGGGCCTTGCCTCAGTTGTCTGAAATTAAAGGCAAGGGTAGGCATGGGAAAACAGAATACATAGTCTTTCTCAAGGAACTATTCATATCTCTGTAGATATTATCTATATCATTAAATCAAGCATTAGCACCATTTATACGAATATTTGACACAAAAGCTGAAGCTTGATCTGATCCCCCCACACACGCACTAAGCAATGTAAATGTCTATTTTTCTGTTCCTAGGAAAATGGAATTATAGGTTAGAATAATCTCTGGTAACTCCTCTGTCAAGAATAAAAAGGAAATATAAGCCTTGGGAGACTCCCTTTGAGCTGTGCAAAATGCTTTCTTCATTACAGTTTAGGAACCATAACCTAACTTCTGGTGTATAATTGATTCTTATTCTAAGAGCTCTTAAAGCATCTTGGTAGCTTGCATGTACAGGGGAGTGACGTCATAATCAAAGAGGATGGACAAAACTTTGACTAGCAGACAATGAACTCAGAGAGGAAACCTTGTACTCGGGTGCAGATGAGGATGCTATGCATGAACACACAGGAGCCAGAGGGGTAGATGTTTCAATTGAAGCTTTAAAAATCATCTACACATTATATAGTCTTGGCAAGTAATTTAAATTTCAAAACTAGAGAAGGAGCAAAAATTTCCACCAAAAACAAACCCCACAAATATAATATATCCTAATATTAATTGATCAGTTTTTAACTACTTTTGAAATTTCCTATTGATTCTTTTTTTAAGTCTGTAGTTTTTTTCTTTGTTATGCTCAATAAAGTATTTAGAAGGTGGAAGCTTTTGTTCTTCCATTATAAGGCAGCCAATAAAAGATATTAGGAGGCTTCTCAGCTTCCAACCAGGTTAAGTTGGATGTAGAAATTCAAGAGACAGAGGACTGATAGTGAGTTAGCAGGTTAGCAGGAACAAAAGTACAGGTGACTTTCCATGGCTACTACTGAGGACAAGACAGGGCTGTGCATAAACACTACTGTAACAGACACCACAGGGCTGTGCATAACCATGGCTGTAACAGACAGTACACAGCAGTTTCCTACTGTGATGCTGAGGCTCTAAACAAAGACAAAGAATAACAACTGCTTTATCTATATGCTGAAGGCATAAGGACAACTGTAGTTGTATATAGAGGAGTATTTTGTTCAAACTACTGCTGTAGCCTTAGAAATCTGTACAAGTTGACTTTGGAAGCTGAGAAAATACAACACTGTTACAGTTCAGAATCCAGAATCCATTTATAAAATCTATGTTAGAGTTTAAGAGAAATGTGAGAACATTACTTCTCAGGAAGACACTGAGAGGGCCTACTGACTTTCCCTCTGGCAAGCACGCCCAATACTGTACATCAGTAGTCACAGCACAGACCTACAGGAACTCTTCAAAACAAAACCACGTCCCCCCAAAAGCAGAAATACTGAAATTATAGCTACACAGCAACATTTAGGTGACAATACAATAAAGCCTAAGTATTTTTATACTTTTATACTTAAATGCAAAATTACATAGAAAACAAAACCAATAAGACAAGAACCCTCATACTTACAGCCCATAGGAAGAATTGAGTGCTAGGCTGGTGATCTGTTGTGGAGGTTCTCCACCCACCCACACCAACTGAATAACTAGTTCTGTCTGATAACCCGGAGACTGTTTAAGTGGTGAGCTTTTGACTCTGGAAAAGAAAAAGGAAGACACGTTAGCATTTTAACACATTTCCAATTAACTGATTGCCCTTCGCACATGAAATCATACATAGGCATGCAAGAATAATTTTATACAGATTTCCTAAAATGTAGAGGTCAGAGCACTGTGTTCTAGAAGTATTTAACCTCATTGCAGAGATGAACACATGCCCGACTGACAAAGGTAGGGAAATACTGGCAAATTATGGATATAATGTGATGAGACAGGAAAGGATGAGAGATAAGAGAGAATAAGCAGGGAAGAAAAGAGGAAAGGAAGAACAAAAAACAGGAAAAGGTGGGTTAAAGAATGAGCAAAAGCAGCAACAAGCAACCAGAAAGAAAAAAAAAAACAAAAAATAAATGAATGAAAGAATAAAGCTTAAAATCACCCCTCCCCTAAAGCAAAAATGAGTATAGAAGTCAAAAATTAGTACAAGCAACTGATTTGTAGTGGGTAACTTTTTACTACATAAAATGAGGTAAAGCACTTGTCCACACTCTGCTGTTCATTTGTAGATAATGCCAGACCCAGTAGACGAGGTGGACCAATTAGGAAATTGTTCTGATTGTTCTGATATTAAATGATATTTTTAAAGTAGACTTAGAATACAGTATGAGCTAAGACTTGATGTGGCTTATAACTTTCTGGTAGGTATAAATCAAAGACAATCTTACATTTATTTACTAATTTTTACTGTGTGCACAATGCGCAAACCTACATGCAGAGGACAATTTGCATGAGTCAGTTCCTTCCTTCCATGGTATAGGTTCTAAGGATCGAACTCAGGTCATCAAACAGGGTGGTAAGCACCTCTCCCCTAGAAGACAGAAATCCTGTACTAATTTTAACTTCTGTATCCAAGATCCACAGAATAAATGAGTAAACAAGAGGGTGGACTGAGTTACATGAAGAGAGAAGTCACAGTGACTGTAAGGTCAAAATCACTAAATAAACCCATTAGGTGTGTCAGTAATGAAGGGTTAGTTCAGAGGAATATCTGGGAAATTTGAAGTGATAGTACGTATCTATGGATTTAAAACCACTTGGCAGATGTGCCAAATACTCAAATTTCACAAATAATGGATTCATTTGTACTAAACTTGTATTGGCTAAGTCTATGATATTAGAAAAGAAGGGGAGCGAGGGAGAAATTTATAGAAATAGGAGACTTTCTGAAGAATCCTTAGATGTCACACCTGCCATGCATGTATCAGCAACCTTCATGTGAAAGAAATAGATTAAAACAAGAAGAGAAATTTATTTGCATGTGTAACTATATTTTAAGCTGAGGGTGCCTTAGACTGCACAAATGCTTGCAAAGTCTGGTCTTCCACCAATTCTTTGGATTCTGCCTTGGAGTGACAGAGTATAAAGGACAGCAAGATGACTACTCACTGTCAAACAGCCTGCAGCTTCTCTAAGAGGCAGAAACACTTTTGAATAATTTTGCTGGAACTTCTATAGTGAAAAGGACTGAGACACTTGTTGAGAGTTACTGTACACACGAGTAACAGGAAGTGAACTGGAGTCACCTCTGGCCCTCAACAGTACTCTGCTGAGAGAGAATTTCTGTTGCTTTTCGGGGAACTGGCCAACATCCACCTGCACTTGTTGATCTTAAGGAATTAAAATGAGAATTGAGGCATCTGACCTCTCACCCAGAGGCAGTTCTGACACATACAGGCTGAGTCCAAATGTTCTTGTCTGAATTAGGCAAGAAGGCAAGCCTCCAGGAAGCACACCTTGGACCTGGCATACAGAATGTGCATACTGGATTAGGTTCTCAAGGGCAGGAGCAGATCTTACAGTGATAACTTTAAAAGCACACATAGGCACACTTAAGACTAATGATGAGGATAAAGAGATGGATCAGCAGCTAAGAGTATGTGATGCTCTTACAAAGGACCACAGTTCAGTCAACAGGGACTACGCCAGGCAGCTCATAACTGTCTATAATTCCAGATCCGGCTGATCGCATGCCATTTGTCTAGACTTCACTTACAGGCATCCACACCCATTGTGTACATAGAAATACACAAATACCAACATACACAATAAATCAAACACAAAATAAATCTTTTTAAAACTTCACTTTGCTAAGAATAAGAAAAATAAGGAAATAGCAAACCAAAAAATTTCT
>LOEQ01005260.1:162921-180398 GCA_001685075.1 Bramus lutescens
TGAATACAGTTTCTGTGTAATTATTTTGGGTGTAAAGTTGGCGGGAAGCAGCCCACAGCTCCTTCTACACCCAACCCTCCCTCACCAAAAGTTATTCCCAACTGTTACATGCTGGGAAAGAGAAAAGCAGTATTCTCCAGTAGTGACATATCAATCATGCTCCAAGGTAGGTCCAGGAGTATTTGGCCAATATAAAATGACTCCATTTTGTGTGTGTGTGTGTGTTTGTGTGTGTGCGTGGGGGTGCGTGGGGGTGCTTTTTGTTTTGTTATTTATTTTGTTTTGATTTTATTACTTTCTAAAATTTTTGGTGAGGGGGCATGAAGTTAGATGCATTGGGAGACAGGAAGGATCTAGGCAGAGCTGAGGGAGGATAAAGAATATAACCAAAATATAATATGAAAAAAACTGTCAAATCTTTAAAAACCAAATATAATGTCTAATTATCATGTTATGAAAAATGCCTATATTTACCTAAATCATATTTTCATTTCTCTATCTATCTTCCAGTATACTATATATTCAGACATTTCCACCATTACAGAGGATTTAGATAGCCTGAAGAAGAAAAACTTCAAAAGGAAATTGGAGCAAAACCTTTACTGTAAAATATGGAGAACATACTTTATTGCTTGAAATGACATTCTCTATATAACCTTTCTCACAAAAGGCACCAGTATTATCAAACATTCCTATAAAGCATCAGCTCTCCTGAGTTAGGTGATTTCCATAAATGCTTGCTATAAATGGTCTCCAATCTCTAAAGGTGTCTCTTCCCTCTTTGCTACTATCTAATCACAAGGTCTGTTCATACGGACAATATAATCTTTTGTGATAGTAGTTTAGAACTGGATAGAAGCATTTTCTAATTTGAAATATATTTTCATGTCTATTTTTGACTTTTAAAGAGAATATCTGAAGACATTTGAAGAGATTGGAACATTGTTGAGAATTATTATTTGGCTTACTAATAACATTATCATAGCTGGATTCTTCAAAATTCTCAACTCACATATTTTATAATCCAATATTGAGCTGATAATCTAGTACTTTCAAGTCTAATGCTGTTTGTACAATTATTTAAATCAACATGTATAAGGGCAAAGGCAATGAAACATGACCAACAGTTAAACATTCAAAGCACTTACTTGCAGAAGCATCCCAGAACTTAATTGACCCATCAGCATGCCTAGGACCAAGAAAAGAGAGAAAAATGTGATGAAAAAGGAAAAGAACAACACAGAAAACAGAGTTACATTGATACTTGTCAGCACACTCATTCACAAGGATGAGTAAAGGACAGCTGGGAGTCAGCACATCTCACCAATAACTTGCTTCTCAGTATACTGTAACACTGACGGAAGCTTTACTTACTTAAAATTCAAACTTTCCTAAGAAGCATATTAGCAATTAGTGACTTAATTGGCAAAAATATTTTTTCACTTACCCTGTAATAATTATTTCTGGGTAACTTTGAGCACCCAAGCCCCAATTACCTCCATTGATGGGCCATTCCTATAAAAAAATTGGATATTGTCTTCAAAATATGTATTCTATATACTAGATATGTAGCATACAATGTATAGGTATATTATATAGGTATGAACATAGTACACATAATTTACTCCTAAAAATGATATCCAAAAAAGCTAACAGTGTTCCCAATACCTCAAGGTGAGAAATTTAAAATAATACTATGTTACATTAAATAGTGAACTCAGGTTTGGTACCTTTTTGCTGTAGCCTTGACGTTTCTGTCTAGCTCCAACAGAATAAAGTGCAGGAATGAGGTCCACAGGACAATCAGCAAAATATTCACAACATGTAACAGGGGACTCATGTATGCTCAAAGGGTAGGGATTCTCAAATATAGGGTATCTTTAACAATAGGAATAGGAAAAAGAAAAGCATTACACATTGTAATCTGTGACAATGTAACACAACCATGAAGACATTACTACATATTCTACTAAGATTACACTGATTTACTTTATGTAAGTATGAAAAAAACATTTACGAGTTTTATTACAGAAGATGATCTTTTATCACCAATAAACAGAAAAACAATGGTTGTACCTATATATCACTAGTACACACAAAATTGCATGCTACATATGTATTTGTCTTATGTGCTTCTTACACCCAACTATGGCACATTTTCCTAAAAAAAAAAAATAGGCTTAATGTGTCAGCTAGGCAGTAGCTGAGGCAGAACTCAAACTGCTGAGAAATCAACAGACTACCTGCATCACAGATCAAACACCTCACCCTTCTGCCGTACACCTCACATAAATTTCAATTCTCTTTTTTCTCCATCAATGTGATACCTCTTCCAATATCAGACCCAGAAAGCTGTTTTAAATATGAATGTAACTCACTGAACTGAGAGAGTAACCGGCAGAGCATGTCTCTGGGTCTTTCTGAGGGCATCTCCAGAGAGGACTAATTCAAGGTGGAAGACTCACTCTGATGGGTTAGGGTCATCTCATGAGGCTGGTCCCCACCATGCAGATGGAGAAGGGAGAACCTGCAGGCATCAGCACAAGTCCCCTGTTCTCTGGCGGTGAGGAGCATGTGAGCCTAACAACTCTTCTTAGGACTTCCTTCCTGCAAAGGTAAAGTGCTGCCCCCACCAATGTAAGCCCACAGCAAGGTGCCAAACCCTCTTAAACACTGATGGAAAAATAAAAACTTTTTCTCTGAAGAGTTTTCTCAGGCAGCTTGAGACACTGGCAAAAAGCTAACACATTTTAGTTCAGTAAAAATCTAAATTATAACTTTACTTTTCATAGTTTTTAAGATATGAAGCCAGGAACACTACAGCTAAGCCATGAGGTTCCCTTGTTTTCTGGTTATGTAATTAATTTATCAAGATAAGCAAAAAAGGCTTCAGTCATGAAGTTAGAGTAAAATTCTGTCTAGACATGTAGTAATATGTCTAAAACTAAAAGCACAGTAATGTTGCTTAGAATATGATTAGTTACTTTAAAATATCTGGAAAAAACCTAGGTACTGGCTGAGATACTTAAAAAGTAAAAAAACGAGTAGTCAGTATATATTAGATTTATTAATTTACCTACTTCTAATAATACTAAATAAGTGATATTTCAGGGAAAAAATCCTTTATAAACTATAAAATGAGCCCAATTATCACCACCTTTACCCCCAAACAAAAGATGATACAGACACACAAAGAGAACAGTAATAAAAATTAGCTTTTTTTTCCTTCATCATAAACCTTTCTGTTAGCTCTAAGGACCTAGTATGTTACACATTTAACTGATAGTTCTGCAAAAATAAAGCATCTTATCCCATGTGATTTGAGTAATATTTTTCTTGACTTAATCATATCTCAGTACAGAGCACATGCAACAAATTCCACTATTAAAACAACTTACCTAATAGATAAAAAAGAAGAAAAGTACATTAATGACATTTTTCTAGAACGGTCGGTCATACAGAACTATTTTTCAAATGGTCTGTTATTTAAAAAAACAATAAAACTTACAAAAAATTGGTAGAAGTAACAGATAACTACTCTGAAATGCAGTCAGTATTGTCTTAAAAAATCACCAGGTAAACAGCACCATTCCCACACGTTAGATTTCCAGCCTCGGTACTGTCCACTACTTGGGAAGCCTCTACTTGGGAAGATGTCCCAAGCACTGTGGATGTTTGAAGTATATTTGTCTTTTATCCACTAGATGCCAGTAGCATTCCACCTAATAAAATGTCTATCCGGACACAGTCAAATAGTCCCCGGGGTAGGGGGGCAAAGTCCCCTTGGCCCAAGGGTGACTGTGAATGATGGACACAAACTCCAAGGAAGCTATGCTCAATGATCATTTTTCAGGAGAAAATAAGTAATATAGTGGTTCCATTCATAGCTCAGAGAATATCACTGTATATCACAGTGTATGAATATAGTGAATATCAGAAGCTGTTACAAAGAACTGAAGTGGGGTCTAGGGATTTACAGATCAAACAGGTATGTCTGTAATTTAGGAAAGTCATAAAGGACATGGTGAAAACCGTGTGGATTCTAACGACAGTGAAACAAGCAAAGAGTCCCAGCTGCCAGAAACTGTGTAGGGAACATATGAAACATAAGAAGGTATGTTAAACATCAAGCTGCTGCATTATTCATAATAGTCAGAACCTGGAAACAACCTAGATACCCTTCGCCCGAAGAATGGATAAAGAAAATATTGTACATTTATACAATGGAGTACTACACAGTGGTAAAAAACAACGACATCTAGAAATTTTCAGGCACATGGATGGAACTAGAAAAATCCATCCTGAGTTAGGTACCCCAGAGCCAGAAAGACAAATATAGTATGTACTCATTCATGGATATTAGATGTAAAGAAAAAGATAACCAGGCTATAAACCACAACCCCTGAGTAGGTAGGTAACAAGAAGGACACTAAGAGAGAAGTGCATGGATGTCCCTAGGAGGGGAAATAAGTAACATCTCCTGATTAAATTGGGCACACTGGGTGAGGGATGGGAGTAAAGGGTATCATGGAGGCGGTTGAGTTGGGGGAGGAACAGAGGGAGAGCAAGGAAAAGAGATCTCTTGATAGAGGGAGCCACTATAGGGTTAGGGAGAAATCTGGTGCTAGAGAAACTCCCGGGAATCCACAAGGATGACCCCAGCTAAGACTCCAAGCAATAGTAGAGAGGGTGCCTGAACTGGCCTTCCCCTGTAACCAGATTGATGACCACCCTAATTGTCATAGAACCTTCATCCAGTAACTGATGGAAGCAAATGCAGAGATCCACAGCTAAGCATTGGGCCAAGTCCCATCGAAGAGAGGGAGGAGGGATTATATGAATAAAGGGTGAAGATCATGATGGGGAAACCCAGAGAGACAGCTGACCTGAGCTAGCAGTGCTCACTGACTCTTGCACTGACAGCTGAGGATCCTGCATAGGACCTAACTAAGCCCTCTGAATGTGGGTGACAGTTCTGTTGCTTGGGCAGACTGTGGGGCCACTGGCAGTGGGACCAGGATTTATCCCTGGTGCATGACATGGCTTTTTGGAGCCCATTCCCTAAGAAGGGATACCTTGCTCAGTCTAGATACAGGAGGAAGGGGTTTGGTCTTGTGTCAACTTGATATGCTAGACTTTGTAGACTCCCTATGGGAGGCCTTATCCTTTCTGAGGAATGGATGGGGGGTTGTGTTAGAGGAAGGTGGGGGAGAGCAGCAGGAGGAGGGGAGACAAGGGGATCTATGGTTGGCATGTAAAATTTAAAAAAAAACTTTTAAATAAAAAATTTAAAAAAAGAAAGAAAAAAATCAAGCAGCTGGCCAGTCAGTGGTGGTACACACCTTCAATCCCACTACTAGGGAGGCAGGTGGATGTCTGAGTAAAGGCCAGCCTGGTCTGCAGAGCAAGTTCCAGGACAGGCTCCAAAGTTACACAGAGAAACCCTGTCTCAAAAATATAAAAGTTGCTATCCCATAAATTAAGGCCACTATGGGGAGACAGGAAGAGAGCAGGTGAGAAACACAACAATGGTCATTTTATATCAGCAGGTAAAACAACAATAGCAACAATGGTTCAACTTAGAGTAATGATCATGTCGTAGGTTACAGTTAAGCTGACAGGGACCTGCACAAGACATCACAACAGACTGAATTGAGGGAATAAGACTAAAGAGTTCATCAGAGGGACACTGAGATGGGCCCATTTTGGACAGGCTTGTTGTGTATGAAGCTGAAATGTAAGAAATTCTAGAAACTTTGAGTTAAGTATCACCCTTCCCCTCGCAGAGTCATTGACCATGAAGAAGCTGAACTGGTGGCTACACAGAGCCCTCACCTCTCTGTGCTAAGGCCTTCGGTCCGGGAAGGTACTCTGCTGGCTACCAAAGGGAAAACATAAACAGCAACCAGCCACAAGCCCTCTGGTCTACAATCGGTCCTGCCTGTAAAGCACACAAGGGCAGTGGTGGCAGAGGAGTTGGGAACAACCAATCGGCATCTGATTGGATTGAAGGCCCACTGCACAAAGTGGAACTCATTCTCGGTGTTGAGACCACATAGCCCAAGGACCTAGGGCAAAACCAAATAATACTAGTCTAAAAAAAAGTAGTAATAAAATTATTCTTAGTGACATTCTTATGTATTCATAGATGACTGCCTTGCTCAGCCATCATCAGAGAAGCGTCCTCTTACAGCAGATGGGAACAGATACAGAGACCCACAGCCAGCCAGACACTATGCAGAAAATGAGAGACCTCACCTAGCCCTAAATGGGTTATCTCCACCAAGCCCCTCCCCTCAGGTCTCAGGGAACCCCATGGAAGAAGAGGCAGAAAGTGTTAAAGAGCCCAAGGGAACGCAGGACACCAAGGAAACAAGGCCCTCTAAACCAACATGACTGATGCACACATGAAGGGGCCGGCACACAAGGCTTGCACAGCTCTACACCACATGAAGTCCTGGAGCAGCAAGGGAAACGGACACAGGTGTCCACCACTAACTTAGAAGCCATCAGCAGTTATGAATGCCTGCAAAAGAGCCGATGGCCAGCGGAAAACAAGCTCATCAGTATCTCTGTCTCATAATGACATGTTGGGGGTTTCTTTTTTGATCTTTGTTTTATTCTATTGTTCGTGTCTATTAATTTTAACTTATTTTTATTTGTATAGTTTTTTTTTCTCTTTACCCTACAGGTCCTTTGTGAATAAACTATGGTTTTCAGTTAGTGTTTTATATGGGATTCTTGAGTGTGTGAATACGTGGGTCTCTTTCTCCTGCCTTCTCTTGGATTCTTTTCCTTCTGTTTGTTTTGTCCAATTCCAATGTATTAGATTTTGTTTTTATCTTATTATATTTTATTATTTCCCTTAAAAGACTGTTTATTTTTTAATTAAAGACAGAAAGGGAGAGGATCTGGATGGGAGATGAAGAGGGGAGAAAATGAGAGCAAAGGGAGGGAAACTGTAATCAGGATATAGTAACACGGGGGAAACATCTATTTTCAATAAAAGGAAAATAAGAAACAAAAATCTATTAGGTTCATTATAATAAATAAATTTAAGATTATAGAAATGTGGATCTGGAGCACTGAAAAGAGATCATGTATGTAAATATAAAGTTTTCAAAGTTTAATAGCTAATGACATGCTAAAAGATCCTATAGGTTTTATTCCTCCCGACATACACACATAGTAATGGAATTGCTCACCCCGTGTTCTTACCCATTTTGTGCAAGGTCTATCAGTACTAAATCCTTTTCCAGAAGAACAACCACAGCATATGGTTCTTGAAAATCTAAAATATGAGAGCAATGAATGACCGGTTGGTTTCTTTACAGACACAAGAGGGCAGTCACAGATGGATAATGGGCGTCTCTGGCTTCTTTTTCTTGTTCCAATTTCTGAGTGTTTAGCATTCTGATGAGCCCAGGATAGTTCATACAATTTATATGTCTTGGATGAGATACATTTACAAAATAACCCATTCAAAATTCTTGCACATATGAGTAAGACAAGAACATCAAAGAAACTTCTGTGACATTACTTATTTCAGGGATGTGGCAAAGACATCAAAACCACAATTTAATCCTGACCAATTCCCATTATGGACTCTCAGATAAACTGATAAACTTCTGTTACCTTTTTCAAATGTTAATATGTGTCTCTTAGTCAATACAAAATGCATTCATTACATCTTCAAACTTCAGAGGGATCCAAATGAAATGAAAAGATACACATTTGAGTTCACTCTCTGCGTTAACTTGTCTATGCTTCAGTGCCCCTAACTGCCTGACCAGTACCAGTCTAGATGCTGTCCTGAAGGAACCTTTTAGAAATGACTAACATTCGATCTGGTTAACTGAACTAAGCAGTTTCTCTGAATGGCTGGGCTGGCTGGCCTGAACCTATCAGGTGAAGGCCTTAAAGGCAAAGACAGCTTTCCTTTGAAGACATACTTCTGGGTGAGGTTTAAATTCACAATTCCTCCCCGAGGTTCCCGAACCATGACTTGAACTAACTCTGGAATTTTTAGACTGTTATTCACCCCCAACCAAGTCCTTCATATACACACACATACCTATATCGTCTCCATTTCTCTGGAGAAATATAGCTAATAGGATGCACTACTGCATCACAAAATTTAAATACTTAATATGGGCAGTGTCTACCTTATGAAGGTATTTAATATTAATGTACAATACAGAAGAGATAAAGTGTATTTAAAAAAAGAGCTGAAATAAAATAGCCCATGTTATGATAGAATAAAATCTTCCCTTAAAGCATTAGGACATTAGCATATGGAAACTACTTAAGACAGCATATGTCTTCTTTGAATATTAATATTTATGAAGAGTGAGTCTTACCATTTGGGTATGGTGTTTCACAGAGAGTGAGAAAGTCAACAATTGAATAGTCCATTTCCAGCACAGCCGTGCTTTTTCCATGCATCACTGTTAAGCAAGGCCTTCTTCCCACAGTGTCATATGACAAGCCCCCTGACAAAATAATGAAAGGTTCCCTGGAAACAGAAACAATAACATGGATCACAAATGTTAGAGTGGACACTACCTTTTGTGCTGTATCATACAGTTACTCAGTGACATTATCATCTAAAAATTTATATAGCATATAATGGAAGAATTCTATGTGGAATTTTTAATGTGATTAAGCTCAAACCTAGTTTGCTGAAGATTAAACTACAATAAAAATGAGCATGATCCACATTTGACTCCTTGACCTCCTCCTGGTTCTTATTTTCTTTCCTATGGACAATTGCCATAAAGTTTTCTCTAAGCTTCTGTGCAGTTTCTACCTTAGTCCTCATAAGGCTTCTCAACAAATGCTCCCCAGAAAGTTTTATGGCTTCAGATAGCTGAGGTACATAACACACTGCCCTTTCAAGGATGCATCAAGAATTGGACTAGCTCCAAACCATTCAACAACTGGGAAAAGAGTCACTCGAAAAAGGTTCCTATAGGCCTTAATGTTTCCTAGTACAGCCTTGAGGGCTGCTGCTTACCTATTTAATACTTATGTTCCCAGAACCACAAGATGGGACACCTATCCTCACTCCCCATATTGGTCATGATGAAAGCTAAATGATTGATCTAGAGTCTGGAATCTAGACCTATGTTTTAAAAGCTGAACCTATATATCTTTTCATATATCACAATATGGGTATATTTCTTTATCTTTGCCTTAATTTGATATTTGTTTGTATGAAGTTATTTAATGTGTGGCAGGCAAATCATTCAAAATCACCTACATGATTTTTAAAAATCTCTTCATTTCTACATAAAATTTTTTCTAAAACATTTTATTTTCAATGAAAGGTGTATCTGTGGGAATGTACACAAGCGTGTAGGTCCCTGAGGAGGCCAGAACAGAATGCCATATTCCCTGGAGCTGGAATGACAGGCAGTTATGAGCTTCCTGATGTGGATGGTGGGAACCAAACCTGTACTCTCTAAAGAGCATGCTTATCTGGATCTCCAGCCCCTCATTTACAATGCTTTAGTTTTAAAGGAAAACATTTACATTAAGGCTGAAATATCTACTTTTCATGGTGCATCCTACTTTCTTCACATCTGTGGGATTTCTAAGTCTTCACATCTACCATAAGCAGCACGTAATGACACGTAATGGTAATGGGGTCAGGTCTGGAGCTCAAGCACCAGCATTGACCTCTCTGCATGCTGGATTCCACATCCATGACAAAGAGACATACAGGTAGGTACCTAACCCTAGATAATTTTGTAACCAAGAATTTCCTGGTCCACAGAACCCTAAGTAAGAGCTACCCATTATAACTGTTGATGTCAGCAAATCATTACGATTGTCCACTGTGATATTTCCCTTTTGGGGCATGCACCAAAATACATACACAAATAATAAAAAAAAATTTTTTAAATTATTTTATATTGAACAAGAATAAATTTCACTGAAATTTAGTTAGTTAGATAAGCAGTTAGTTAGATACCTTATAAGTAAATATAAGTATTGGGGCAAATAATGAATTTTTTTCTTACTTATGTACCTATTTAAGTATAGAAAATGTGGGGCAATAAAAATATATGTGTATGTATGTGTGTGCATGTTCCTATATACGAAAATATTGTAAAGATATACCCTCATGCATCCTACCTTCCTGTTGCTTTATTTTCCTATAGTTTTTATGATTTAAAATGAATTTATTTTGCCCATGGTCTGTTCCATCAAAATATAGCTTCCATGAAGCCTTTTTAACTATGTTGTTCATTGCTCTATCTACAACAGTGTCTTGAACAGTGTCCACAACACTAGAAAAAATGTTTTACTGTCCTTCAAATAAATTAACAAAGTATATGCTTCATGACCATTTTTACCTATTAGTTATATTTATCATTAATATGATTTAGATAATATTTTTCTGGATAAATTCCAAAACTCAAATTTCAAAGATTCACGTTGAGTAAAACCACGCTCCCACAGCCATTGTTTAAAACCCTAATCACTATATAGTTATAATTGTGGTGAGCAGATCCTATTTAATTTTCTTATACTTCCTATCACATAAAATGAATAAAATCAAATTTATCTTTATTTATCTCACTGCTACTTTGCCTCTCCTATAACTTACAACTATATTGAAAATAGTTAAAAAGTTCACTGGTTAATAACTATTACTTAAATGTCTACAGAGTGGGATTCCTGGGTGGTTTTATAAGTGTTATTCAAGGCTGTTAGGTAAGTATTTATCTACATGCAACCAATTTCAAAAAACAAACAAACAATGACATCAGCACTGGAGCTATGAGCAGAGGACAGCTGAGCCACATCACGTCTACAGCTACCCATGAAGTCCAATGAGCTACACCATCAGTTCACAGCCTTAAATAAGACTGTGGCAATTAGTTGGGACTATCCTCATGAGAAAAACGACTTTTTTTATTCTGTGGCTTTGCAAGATCTATTTCTTTCCTGAAGGCAGAAGTAAAAGAATGGTGTGAATAAGGAAAAAAACAAGTTGAAGGGAATGCCGACTGACTCATCACTCAGTCATCTTCTATTTCCCTGTAAGCTTGCTAAACCTAACAGCAATACCTTTTCATGTCACATGCTGTTTCTCTATTTGTAGTGTGGCTACAATGAACCTCACAGTAAGTTCATTATACTCTAAGCTTAAGAGAAAATATTAACACTTTACCAGGATAAATTAGTTAAATATAACGACAAGTTTCAAGGATTTAACTCTACATACCAAAATCTGTAAAATTTCAAAGTTGTACCTGTCATTTGGACTTAAAAAAGGTCTAATGAGCTAGATTATTTATAGGCAACATATGAATGAATTATGGAGGTGAAAAAGATTTGATCTTTCTTAAATGAAAAGGCTAGGCTTTCTGATGTCATTTTATTCTATGCCTTTAAGAAGAATGTTAGCTCAGTCTCTAAATAGCATCGGATGTCAACCAGACCCTAATTTAGAAGCTCCCTATGTCCCTTTGCAAGTCTTCTATTTGTTTAAGAAGCTAAGCCCATCATTTGCTGCGCATGCTTTCTTCATTTTATGAACCTCTCCAACCCAGCCTTGAAGGAGCTTTAGGGTAAGCTGTGTTCCCATCAGAAGCCGTCCTCACCAAATGAACCAACTTTAGGTGTCCACAAAGACTCACCTACTGCAGTTCCATGATACCATTTCTTCAATGACTCGAATATTTTTGAGTATTTGTGTTTTGGGGGATAAACAAGAGCTCTCACGTCCAGTCTAGCCACACAGTTCCCATCCTGAAGAAATCAATAGAGTGGAGAGATGGGCTGGCTGAAGCCGTTAGGCCAAGCCACTAAGGTGGTGACAGATGAAGTGAGGCCAGAATGAAAAGAGACCAGCTGTTCAGAGTAGTTCGTTTGGTGGGGAGAAGGAGGTACACACTGTCTATCAAAAATGACCAATGAAGACTGGGGATGTGCCTCAGAAGTTAAGGACACTGGCTGCCCTTCCAGAGGACTTCGGTTCAGTTCCTAAAACCCACATGGCAACTTAAAACCAGCTGTAACTCCAGTTCCAAGAGATTGTATGCACAGGTTCACTTACATACATCCAGGTGAAACACTCACACACAAATAAAAGAAAAACAAAGAGGGAAATTGCAAAGATCAGGAGACAGTTTAGTCTGAGGAAACAAAGGCTATTACAACAGTCAAGGTGTTCATGGTAATGGGATGCAGGGTTCTGATCCTGCAAACACTGTGCACTCTGTTGGTATCTATGGAATTATGGAATTAGCCACCACCTTTCCAAGTCACAATTCCTTACATTGTGGCCTTTATATAATATTTGGAAGGTTATTCATTTTATTTGGTTAATTCCTGTTTTAAAACAGCTCAGCCAATATTTGTCCTGCCCCCAAAGCCTGTCTTTACTTATCCATACAACAGGCAGTCTTCTCCAGCATGTTCCTAAGAACCTTCCTCACACCTCTTTCTGCCTTAATTGCCAGAGTTTATTTATTTTCCTTCTGTAATTTCTGATATTAGAGATCCTGCCCTATGTCACAAATACACATATAAATTTAAAATGGTTTTGTGAAAGGCATTTTGACTATGACTAAAGGATAACCTTACTTTGACAGTAACCCCAGTGTTCTCATTACTGGCCTGAGGCATGACTCCTCGGACTCATACAGCAGAGTGGAGAAGGCATATGACACAGACACAGAAGCCTCCAGTGAGTCTCCACATGCCTCGTCCTAAAAGCCAAGACCAACACTCACACTAAAGCTGCAGAAACTGAAGTAATTAGAGTCAAGCAGTACATGACTCTTTGCCTTAAAACATACTAAAGAAGAACATAAGCATTGACTGCCTATAATCTCCTGCTTCTCACTGCCAGTGCTTTAAATGGCTGAGCCTTAAACTGATGAGGTTTGAATTGCCTGGTATTGCTATTTCTTGACCCCTTCCTGTTCCCCCTACTCCTCTCTTCCTCCTTTTTCTTATTTCAATGATCCTACTTCTCCTTTGTACCTTGAAGTTAGTGTCTCATGTGCAAAACCAGTGTTTGGGAACTGGATTTAAAGGGCTCCAAGCTGACAGGGAGTCATTCTTTCTGTATGTGTTCCCTTTTCTAAACTCCAACAACATGTGATCCATTTTAGTACTGGTTAAATGTACCTCCATAGTTTAATAAGAGTCCAATTTTGTAAAGCTTTAGCCAATAAATTTTCCAAAGGGATTAAAAATGGTTTGTAAATTAAAAGTTAATATCTGATATCAATTTTAACAGTAAAAAACCAAACAGATAAAGAGGTAAGTTTTAAAGTGTGCATATGTGAGGAACATGGAAAATGCAGCTCTTGAAATTGCTAGAGGGAGGCCTGGGGAAAGACCCAAACTTGGGCATATATTATATAACTAGTATATGAAATATTCTAATGTTAAAAACAGCAATCAATCTAGAAGATAACTTTCTAACCATATATCAGAAAATAAAGTCATAAACTCCTCCTCAAAAAACAAAGAATTAACAAAAGTAGCAAGTAGTCTGATGTGACTCCAGGAGAAGTCACACTGCAAGCATAAAGCTTTCAAATTAGTGAGCAGAGTAGCTGGATTTGAAAAAAGTGTCAATTCAAGGCTTCCATTACTTATACTAATTCAGAGGCTTCCTGTCTTTTCCTTACCATGACCCATTCTAAGAAGGGCAGTTTTCTTTATGATTCAGTATATAAATGTATGACGTAAACCAGAGTATCATGAATTAACGCTGACCCCTAAAGGCACACACTCTGTTACTTCCTATTCTCCTTTACCAATTAAAAACTGATGGTCACAACCAACACAATTACTTTTGCAGCCCATAAGTGGATTACCATTATCTTATGTTTAAAAATATTTTTAATCACTGCAGCAAATCAGTGTTTCTCAGCTGAGATGATTATTAACTTAGGGACAAATGTTAGTTCCTGAGTGACAAAATCACTCAGGCTTGCCACTTGTTCATCTACTTGGGGAAAATTAAAACTGCATTCTGGATGTTTGTCAGAAGTATTAAATATTACTTGGAGAAGTATTAAGTGAGGTATAAGACAGTATCAAGTGAAGAGCATGCTAGAACATTCTTACATTTTTTACTAACAGTTTTATGAGGTGGTCCTTATTAAGGGTCCCACTTTAAAGATGAAAACAAGCACAGACAGTTAACTGGTACCCCAATTGAGCAATGAGAGCAGCGGAGGCAGGATGCAGACCTAAGTGGTCTTTTTATATACACCCCACACCCCCGTGCTGATGATGGATATGTATTCACCACAGAACTCTCCATCTCTCTTTTTTCTCAAAGAAATAACTTCAGCGGGTCTCATTAGCAGTTGACTCCTGACTTTTTAAAGATTAAAAAGGGGGGGAAACTTGTGTGTATGTACCTGTGTCTGTGTGCAGGCCAAAAGATGGTGTCAGAGCCCCTGGACATTATGAACCAGCACTTAATACACATGACTGCTGGATACCAAACTAAAGTCCTATCTGTAAGAGCTGGAGGTGCTCTTAACTGCTCAGTTATCTTTCTAGGCCCTTGCTCTTGCTGAGATGGAGGGAAAGGAGAAGGGTCCTCACCCCTAGAATGACTTCTAGGTGAAGAGAAGAACATGAACAGGATCCCTGCATGTGTGATGACAGCTCTCTTGAAAGCCTCATAGTTTGCCAACAGGAAATGAAACTGCACACTTGCTATGACAGCAACAAATGATGCTGCTCTAGGCGGGCGGGGGTGGGTTCTTACACTAGCAAATGTAAGACCAAAGTTGTGGAGCACAGCAAAATAAAAACTTCCTTAATTTATTCAATTTCCTATCCAGGGTAAAAAAAAAAAAAAAGAAAAGAAATTTAAGGAGACACTTAAAATATGATCCTACTGCTTGTATTAGATAATTTAAATAATTGCCTACATCTTTTTCAAATTTTCCTTTCAAATCTGTGACAGGAAAGCAGTGCTGCCATCTTGAGTAAGGGGGCTGAAGCAGCTGCACCTTCATGAGAACGAGCAGGTGCGGGCACAGAGGACGTGGCCGGGGCTTGCTCCCTGGTTTGCAACCTTGAAAGAACTCACTTCATGATGCATGTAAATACAGACTTTTTTTCTGGGCTGTTTCCTTTGGTTATCTTCTGCTACTGTTGCTTTTGCTATTCCTTTTTTTTTCTTGCTAGTTTAATTCTTTTGTAACAGGACAAATGATTAACTGAGGGTTTCCTAAGGCAAAAGGGTGCATGTGTGCACATGAGCAGCTCACTTAATTCATCTGTCACCTATTGTACAAGTATGTAAAAACGAGAACATCCAAGCAAAAAGAAATCATATAACACTGTACCAAAGATTATACAGTGAGGGCCAAGGTCAAATAAACAATGTTTTGCCTCTTGGAATTCATTCAACTTATGATCTGTTTCTGCATCAATTCTAGCAATGCACTCCTACTAGATCTCACAGGAAGGTAGGAATGATGAAAAAATGAATAACAGCAATCTTTTCTTCTTTTCCAAAAAAAAAAAAAAGTCAGGGCCTTTTCTCCCAGGAAGACAGAGCAAAGCCGAGTCAGGAGGACAGGTTGAAAGGGAATACAGTGGGCAGATCTCACACCTTGTTTATAACCTGGAATATGGAAATGGGCCAGCAGCGTCAGAATTTCCTGCAGATTGAATCAAAACTGATTTCTGGACCTCAATGCAGTTTTCTGATTCAGTTTGAGAACTCTGCACTACTCTGCACTATACTATATAGATTTCCACTCTTTAGTAAAAACAACAAATAATAACTAGACTAGAAATTTGTAAACAAAAAAACTCCCTTCCTTTGGAAATTAAAGAGATACAGACTTTTCATAGAAACACTTTCAAGGATTTTTCTATGTACATTAAGTGTATACATTCAGTAGAGCTTTTGATACATAAAATTAAGACATTTAGATTGTGTGACCCATCTAATTCATATAACTATTTCATATGAGCAATCAGCATTGTAATATAATTAATAATCTTTTTAAAGTAGTAAGTTGCATTCATTTCTGTAACTCAAATATTATGAAATTTAATTTCTGAATATATGACTTTTAGTTAGCACATGTAGGGTAGATTATATTTTAATTAGTTCCTTTCATCACCTTTTCAATACTGTTCACACTAGCAAACAAACATTACTGTTTCCAAGTACCAACAGAATAGATTAATTATGTCTGGGATGAAATAATTTACTTTACAAGAGGTAGAAATCAACTGCTAAAACCAGAAGAGCCTCAGGTAATTTTCCTAATTATGTGTTTTATTAAATTATGAAAGCATAGAAATTAAGACATGGTAGACTAGTCTAAAGTAGGGCTTCAACATCCACTCTGCAGCTTCCAGTGCTATCTGCATCGTCTGTAACAATGAACACAGCACAGAAGGACTCTTACCCAGATCTAGTCGTTTTGAACTCCACCTTGAGGATAGGCTTGCATGGCTCTGGTTTCTTCCCATCTTTTAGCTGTTTTCCTAAAATATATTGTCCTGCATTACATTCTATATTACTCTAAGTTCTTACATTGATAATTTACAAGGGGAAAATAAAATATATTAAAATACCCTTTTAGACAAAATATGTCTTAACTTCATATATGAATAATAAGATAAAATGAAATATAATGAAACTCATCAATAAATGTTTTAAAATAATTTTGAAAGAATATTTAGTATGAAATAAGACATTTTATAATCATGACGCCAAATTACTATGTGATATACTGTCAAAAAGGCAAATAAATTGAATAACCTAATGTTTATGTGATTAAATCCTAGTAAGAGAACATGGTAGTCTTCCCAGATGTTAACTGTGGCTCCTAGATAAACAGTGTAGAGCTTCAACTCGCCTAGTGAATAAACATTTTAAAATAGCACAATTTGAAAAATAATAAATCTCTATCACATTTTAACCCAAGTACCATGGCCTGCAAAATTAAATTGTTAATAAATTCATTGAAATTTCTTCTAAATAAAAATGATTATAAACCAACCTATTGCAATAAATATTTTTCATTTAAAAATATTGCTATTCATTATCTAATTTTAGAGGTCCATGACAGAAACAGAAAAAGAACACATCTACCCTCCCTTTTTTAAAAAGAAAGATTAGTTCTCTCAGTGTCATTACATTTCTCTTGATAAACCATGAAAGTTGTAAACAGTCTTGAAGACCCTTAGAAACTCCCACCCCAGCACACTCTAGGTCCCCTTACAACTTGAGATTTGTACCCAAGTCCCCACCACATTCTGTACTTCATGTGTGTTCCTTCCTTTGCCATTGTTCAACGTGAGAGAAAGAGAGAAAGAGAGGAGGGGGCTCGGCTGTGTTTCTTTTTTTTAACAAAGAAGCAATAAATATAAAATGGAAAAAAGAAAGCATATTTAACAAACAGTGCTGGCATAACTGGATATCAACACGTAGAAGAATGAAAATAGATCCATATCTATCA
>LOEQ01005260.1:188599-200067 GCA_001685075.1 Bramus lutescens
GTGCTTAAATAAATACAATTTGTGTGTTGTTATTTCGGGGTTAAGCTAGCCATGTGGGAGCTGGGCAGGATGAAAAGCAGGCCTGCTCCCCTATCACTACAGAATCCCCTGATTAGCTCCACTTATCTTCAGATGTGCTCTTAGCAGCTGCCTCTGGGGAAGGCTTCCCTGAATGACCACGTTACATCAATGGCCTTCCACTGTGTTCTAGTAATACTCCATCCTTTGAGAGTCTGAAGGGTTAGTTTTTACTATACCATTTTCATCTGAATTCTCCTGCAGACTATAAAACTGGCTCATTGGGTAAGGACTAAAACTATCTTGTTCACTATTAAACTTTTAACATATGTCATGGAGTCTGATATGTTCTTGTCTCATAAATTGTATACTGTCTATCTGTGGCCCCATACCCCTGCCCAGTGTGATAGTTGTTAACACTGACTGTCATTTTGCTAGGCTCTAGAATCACCAAAAAGACATGCTTTTAGGCATGGCTATATGGGGTTATTGTGATTATGTTAACTGAAGTAGGACAAACTATCCTAAATGTAGTAAATGTAGACAGCACCCTCCATAGGCTGGGGTCCTGGACTGAAAGATGATAAAGTGAGCTAAACATTACCTATGAGAGGTGAACATAAACTATGAGTGGTGAGCATTAGCTATGAGAGGTGAAATACATACTCCTGAAAAGACCTTGCCATGGTTTCCTTTCCTCCAGAAAGCTTGGATACATGATATGGCAATGTCCCATAGAGAATAAAGGACATTCAGAAATAACAAAAGGAAAAATTTACAAACTGATATACTATGTTAGCAGCTCAAGGTATAGGAAAAGAAAGAGCTCTGGCTGTGAGAGTGCCACTTCATAGACTTGTAACTTTAAGGAATTTGCTTTGACCGTTCACATTTTTAATAATCTAAGGAGGTCACAGTACTCTTTAGCCTCTTTCAGCCTGACACAACATCCAAATGAAGTCAGAAATATGCCCAACAAGTTAGGGTTGAATGATCGCACACTTCTCAGATCTTCTCTACAGAAGCAAGAAAATGAAAATAAGAACCTAAGTTATGTAAGTCCTCAGAAAATCTCCACAGGATGTATTCCTACTAGAAAGCTTCATTTGGCAGTGGGTGGCAGTTAATGTACAGGGCCCTAACTGGTCAAAGTGCTGAGAATGACTATCTAGTGTTTAGTCCTAAAAGGGACATCTTTATCATGACTGCTGCCATGCCCCCCCATACAGACTCACAAATACACATAACCCCCTCCCCCCACAGAGACACACTAAGTTAGTGAGCATCACAGAAGAGGGATGACAAAGAATATGAAAGCCAGGGGAAGGGAAAATACTATGGGACAGTTTTCTGGGCAGGACCCCGCTACTGCACTCATAAACTCCCAGCCGCTGTGGTCACCTGAACTAGAGCTAGCCTGCCAACACTATAGCAGGCATGGTACAGGGACACCCAAAGCTCCATCCTAGCTGAGGAACTACAGACAGTTAAGGTGCTGAAGGGGGAGGGGGAGTCATTTTCCATAAGTGGTACAGGCACTTGGAAGCTGTCAATGCCATCTTTAGAGAAGCCACCCCAATTAGACCCAGTGGCAATTTAAAAACTAATAAAAATAAAAACCATAAGAACAGCATGGGAATTTTTTAGGGTGAAAATGAGGTCTCGAGAGAGGAGGGGGAGTAAGAGAGTAATGTGATCAAGATCAACACTATACATGGAAGAGTTCTTCACACATGTATATGAAATTAACATACATTTAAAAAGAATTGTTGCTACTAGAATGTTACATAACTTAGAAAGATGTAAAAACTCTGCAAATCACTTGCTAATGTCCTAATTTTTCTCCTCTATAACCAAGCATGGTGGTTAACGCTTCTAATTGCAGCACTTGGGAAGCCTTTGAGACAAAAGGACTGTGAGATCCAGGCCAATCTGTGCTACACCGTGAAATCCTGCATAAATAAACAAACAAACAAATAAGTAAAAAGCCTGGAGTTATAGTTAGAGTGTTGGTAGATCACTTGCTTAGCATGTGCAAGGCCCTAAATTCAACGTCCACCACCAAACATAAATACATAAACAAGTGGTTTCACTGAGTATGAACACAGCTCTGTTTGGTTCATGGCAGCAGTGATATGCATGCATTTCTAACACGGCAGGGAAACATGCATAATGAAACATTTGCATGGCTGAAGTACTATGGATGTAGAAGAGAATATATTTTCTGTCAGAATTATCTGGCCAGACATTATTTATATATTCTTTTAATTTGGACCTTACAGTATAGAGAAGTCAGTAGTGGTGAGCTAGCCCTGCAAACAAGACTGACAGAAGCCAAAGCAAGCAGGCAGCAAAGAGCAGTCTGCAATTGGGGAAAAGTGACTAAGCCTTCAGCACGGCCTTCTAGAGAGGATACCGTGAAAAATAAGGAAATCCAGACTACACCTTAAGGAAAACTCAGTCACCCTGTCAGACAGTGCAGACACACTCAACACTTAAACAAGGAACCACCAAGATGAGAATGACTCTCTAGGAAGGTTGGACTCAGTCCTAAATGGGATGTCTTCATTAGACACTTCGTCTTCAAGGCTCAGGAATCTATGCAGAAGAGGAGGTGGAAAGATTGTGAGTGTCAGGGGTTGTGCATGGTTCCAAGGAAACACAGTCTTCCAGACCCAGTGGAACTGATGCACATAGGAACTCACAGAGACTGAGGCCGCACTCACAAGATCTGCATAGGTTCAATCCGGACAGTAAGTCCAGGAATCTATTTGCAGTTGGTACCTGCTGGGAACGGACAAATTAGTTTTCTCCAATGGAGTGCCACTGGGTATATCAACCACATGTCAAGGCAGTCTCCATGCCCAGGAACAGTTCGACAACACAAAAACAAACTCCATTTTGTGGAGCGGGAGAGGGGCTTTCTCTTTCACTTTGTTTTGGTATTTGTGGGTCTTACTGATTTTTTTGTGTGTTTTGATTTTTATTTTGTGTGTGTGAGTGTGTGTAAAGTGTGAAAGAGAAAGCAAATGCAAGAAGTTGTTGGGGAGGGAGGTGGAGAGCAGTAGGGAGGGCAGGAAATGATTAAAACATATTGCAGAACATTTTTAATCAATGCAGAAAAAGAAATAAAGGAGTATTGCTGATTGCCGTCAACTGTGACAGACCTCATGAGAAGAGACACTACGAAGAAAAGCTGGAAAGACTTAGGGAGTAACTCCATGTCCAGGGAACCTTGCTAATTCTCTGGGCTTTCCAGCCAGAGGCTTGGCTTTTAAACAGACATCTTTTGTAACAGAAAAAGAAAGCAATAACCAGGCTACTGTACATTTGCTGTATGTGATGCTTCCTTTCAGCCATAACCCATGGTCACTAGCCAAATCCAAATAGTCCAGGTATCCATTTGTGTTTCAGTGGCAAGCTGAGAATAGTGCTAAATAATTTATAGGGTTGCCCTTTCTCACTGAGAGAAGAAAACATTGAGTCAAATCCCTTCTCAAGATAAAGTTTTCCATCGTTGATTTCTGACAAACTTTCTGGTGCTCATTCAGGTTAATGTTCTAAAATTATACAGGTAGGAAAGTGCCATTATTAAGTGGGACTACGTGAAAGAGGGTTAGTGTAAGAAAAGAGAAATTCACAGAAAAGGAACCTTTATTATTGTTAAATGTATTGATTAACCCAAGCAAACGATAGCTAGATACAGGCGGCATAGTATAAAAAAATTGAACAATACTTTTAGAACATAACAAAAATGTCTCTATATTATTAATTAGGCTTATTTATGAAGAAAAACTTAAGGAAGTTGACCCATAGAAGCTATCCTATGATAATGTAACATATGATAAGCACTATAAATCTGTAAACTAGATTAAGAATCATAATCTCTCCCTCCCAATCCCCCCAAAATACCTGTATACATTATCAGAAAATCAGGGAAAATATCCCGAGTCAGTTGAATACAAATGAATACCTTATATTGATTAAGTTCTATTTACGCTTTAAAATTTTTAACCCTTTTAATTAGAAATCATTCTAATTCTTCCACTTGTTCTTCATAAAGAATAACAAGCTGTTACATTATTCGATACACAAACCTTGGTCCAATCTCAACTTTTCGGCAACAGTGTAGTCCTAGGACAGTTTGCATATTAAAAAGGCAAAATAGCATGGATTAATTAACAAATGTTTGTTTAGAAAAAATTCTACCTTCCCCTCATCCATGGGATTATCACTTATATGGACAACAGGGCCTGGGTGAGATTTAGACGACCTGAAAAAAAAAATAAGGCTTTTTACTCAAATAAAAGTTCAAGTATTCATCACAATAAAAAAGAATAACTTATGAAGAAAATATTTACATTGTCAATCAAAGAAAAATAGTGAAATTCATATGATTGTAAGTTAAACTTTATAATTGCATTTTCTATATAGGAGAGATCTTCAATTTAGTCAAACATTTAATTTGGCATAGAAAATCTCCTTTAATTGTGAAATTAATATTTCAAAACAATGTTAAGTTTAGTGCTAGGTGTCAGTTGGAATATCCCAAACAATTCTACAGCTCATACCAGAAGCAGAAAAAAATCTATTTTAGTTTTTCTGAAAAACCCAGAAATGATTGGTACCTATACCAGAGAGAGAGAATAGAGGTAAAAATATTACTGGACTATGTCCAAGCATTTGGGCAAAGCACGTCCCTGTTCATGAATGCTGGAGCCTGGGACACTGCACCACTTCAGAACTGTGAAGACTTGGAGCACCCTGCCCCACGCAAAGAACAAACGGGAAACCCACACTTCCAAGAAAGGGAAGAATGTCCCTGTCACAGAAAGTTCTTCTGTTTCAAATATTAAAACTGTAGAATGTGTTTAAAAAGAGTTTTGCAAACAGCTTTAGACCTTTGTTCTCATATTTAAAGACTGTAAGTGAAAACTTACAAAAACAGATGACACAAAAACCTTTCAGGAAGTGAAAACTGGCATTAGAGATTCTTGGCACCAGTTCAATCTGACTTTTGTTAATTGTGGGGATACACTAATTTTAATAAACATTTACATTGCATAATTATTAGAAGATATAAAAGAATTATAATTAGGAAGCTAAAGTAAAAATTGAATTAGAAGATAAAAGAAAAATGAATGCTTTCAAACTATCAGGGATATCTACAGCATTGAAACTATTAAATGTAACAGTTTATATACAGATGAAAACATATATCATGCATTTATAAATATATATGAATATAAGAGGCTTAAATTTAACAACTGTCCTGACAATAAGATAATATTAATTAAAAAACCCAAAATATTTATATCTAATATCATGAATGCCTGACATATAAATCCCACATGGATTCACTAACATAAAGCTATAAGATACTAATACTTGATACTTTCAGATATGGAATATTGGCTCAGACTTACAGTTCAATGGCTTTATTCCACATAATGACATAGCCTGAGAGTGTGAAGGACTCCACATTGACAATATGTATATTACCTCGCTCAGTGCCCACATAGAGCCACTTACTCTGGAAAGGCAGATGGCAAAATGTAACCCTGAAAGAGAAAACACAAACAGAAAGGAAATTACAATATCTGATACCCTTTCCTGATTGTATTACATGGTTAATTATGAGGTAACTAGTGTGCTTATTATATATATAATAATTATATACATAATTTTAAAGTATAAAATAATTATGTTTATAATCAGAAAAAACAAAACTGACAATGAAATAATCTGATTCATCTATTCACTGTCATCAATATTTAATTATGCTAATTCAACTTGTATAGCAAACATATAGCTTTACAGTAAACAGTAAGGCATGGTGAAGAGAGAATGGATTTTGAAGTAAGAACATGTTCCAAATCTGGCTACATTATCCACTGTGTACCCATGCGTCCATCACAGATCTAACTTTTAAGTCAATATTCAACCATAATAATAATGCTCAAACAATTATACCAATAATATTATTAATAACAACAAATAATACAAACTGAGAATAACTACTACAAGGTTATATGTACTAATGCAATTCTAGGGCTCTGGCAAGAGCGTATATACAGCATGTTTGTTGCCTCATTAAATGCACAATTTCATTACAGAGATTCTGCAAGATGAAAATATATATTTTAAGCAATGAAATATAGCTAATTTTTATTCCTTCTTAGAGTTAAAGTTCAGGCAGACATTAAGGTTTAGACACTTGTAGTTTCTATATCTCATATGATAAAATATACTCTTTCAAAAGGATTTATGTGAATTTATTACAATGAACTATAGACACACCTATTTAACCAGCAAAATAATTTTATAGCACAGTCTGAGTATCACTTTTCTGACATTCTTGGGATTAAAGTATTTAAGATTTCAGACATTGTCACATTTTGAAACAGTAGTATATAAATAATAAGATATTTTTGGAATGGGACATGAGTCTAAGGACAACATTAGACTTGTAATACAGCTTAAAGGCAATTTTATACAACTTGTGTGTGCCTACGATTTGACTGAATCCTGTTCTATGAAGTAAGTGCAGAATTTTCCATTTATTCTCATATGGGTATTCAACATTTCAGACTGGAGATCATTGCCTACTTTATGAAGATCAACCTGTACTTTGCTATTTCCAAGGTTTACATAACACCTTTTTGAAAACCTTAAGGAATAGGGAAAAGGAAGAAATTTGGACTAATGCGTAAGTGTAATATCTTAATTGTAATAATGGTTCAGCAGAGTGTGCAGATATGTATCAAAACTGAAACAGCATACATTAAGTTTACATTTTTAATTTATGTCACTTACAACTTAAAAAAAACTGCCTAACATTTTTGTTTAAACAGATCTGTGGATTTAGGAATTATGAAAAATTATCTAGCTCTAGTTAACATACAGACAGAAGTAATATTGTTAGGCTGCCTAGGTTCAATTTCCAGGTCTCCCATTTATTAGTATATATTCTTAAGCAAACTATTCATTTTTTTCAATCTCCATTTCTACATAGCAAAACACATTTGTTTCACAGTATCCATCAGTGATCAGTAAGACAAAGCATTTAAGATACTTAAAACAGGGCCTGATGTTAAATATTCAACGAATGTCAGCTGTTTATTGTTAAAAATAAATTATATTCTCAGGCTAGAGAGATGGCTCAGCAACCAGATAAGAGCATGGGCTGCTCTTTCAGATGACCTGTCTTTGATTTACAGCACCTACATGGTGGTGTACAACATGGCAGTTGAACCGACCCGTTTGGATGCTAGGGAACCAAACTCTGATCCTTTAGAAATGCGGCCAAAGCTCTTAATAGCTTAGCCAACTTCCCAGTCCCCCAAATTATTACTTTCTAAAACTACCCTCATTATTTAAATAATCTAAGAGAGAGGGAAACATAATGGTGTTAATTCCAAGTTATCTGACAATTTCTTTTCCATTTTCTTCCTCTTTCTGAGCATATAGTTGCACGACGATTGGAAAACTAAAATTCCTCTGACAACCAAGTGAAAAACCTGAAATAATACCCTGCTAGTCATGCTAGGGAAAGGACAATGAGAAAGTGTCATTTCCCTAAACAAACTTCTATGGGGGAAGCTCAATATCTTACCAATCCTACATAAAATTTCAAACTATAATTCAATAATTCAATAATTTAGTAACACAATGCAAAGTCATGCTTGGGACAAAATGGATTCGACTTGCTATATCTAACAAGGTTCTTTCAATCTGCTATATAAAGTTAACCACGTTTCTAATCTTGCCTTTATATTGAGAAATTAACGGGTAAGCTTAAGAACAAGCTTTTTTTATGTAGTAACAAACAAACAGACAGTTTAAGGAGACTGAGATGAAGTTAAAAATATTATATATGTATATGAGTGAGCAGGAATTGCAAGGGATTTTTTGCCATTTAATGAATCCAAGAAAGTATTCCATAATAGAAATATAACACTGTTGAAACAGAACAGCCTTGAGACAAATAAATGTCAAACTTGGAATATTTTGGACAATGGGTGAAGATCACATGATGTATAACATTGATCCACCACTGAGTTACTGTATTATTAGCAACTGTGCCAAAGACAAGACTTGGAAAGATATTTGCGTACTCTGGCTAACTTGTTTTTTAATGTTTCTGGGACCCAGATAACACACGATGACGTCCACATAAGGCAGACACTGCTCAGGCCCTGAGGCAGAACCAACCAGAACATTTGAGAAAGGCTGGCCGGATCATCTGACAGTGGGGCAGCCATAGTGCAGTTGCCCGGCTGACTGAGGATGGGGAAAACCACTCCTGCTCCCGTCCTCAGGGCTGGGCTGCTGACCCAGAGGACTATGAGTGAAGGGAACACTCATAGCTGTCTTGGCGGCTTGAGGATGTTTTCCTACGCAGCAGCAGGTACCTGAACTACTACTATCATAACTGAAAATTATCTTAGCTGAAAATGAAGACAAAGCATAAAAATCAAACAGGAAAATGCATTCTTGCATTTGTAAAATCAAGTTTTAAAAGGGCCAGAAAAACTTGTCAGGAATACATACAGTTCCAAGTAGCACAAGGCTGAAATACTACCTAGAATCAAAACCAAATTCTTGTTCATTCTCTCATTTTCATGCTGTCTGTCTATCTATCTACCTATATCTATTTATCTACTTACCTATCTACCTACCTACCTCTCTCCCCTTTCTCATCTCTCTCCACATTTGCTCCTGCACAGGCACACACACACACACATGCCCCTATTTATGCACTTACACAAACTTGCTATATAAAGTTGGTCCTTTTGCCCAAATTTGCTATTCCTGTTTTATGAACAACTGGAATATGTTTTCTTATCTTACTATCATATTTCCAAAAAAGCAAAACATGAAAGATTTGAGGTTGGGAGAGCTGTTCCCCCCAACCTTTTTAAATTTAAAAAAAAATTATTTGTGTGTGTGTGCGGTGTGTATGTACTTGTGGATATGTCTATACCACGATACACGTGTGCAGTTTTGGACACAACTTTCCAGAAGCAGTTCTCTCCTCTACCATGGGTTCGGAGATCAAACTGAGGTTGCCAGTCTTCAGTGGCAAGTCCCTTGTACCCACTGAGCCATCTCTCTTGCTTTGCATTTTGTTTTTCTGCCAGTGTCTCACACACATAGCACAGGCTACCTGTCACTTACATGTCACACACACACATAGCCCAGGCTACCCTTCACTTAACATGTGCATGTCTCTCCACACATGGACTCCTGGACTCATTCTGAATTTCAGTCCATTTATTCTCTCCTGGAAATTACTGCTTCTAATTTCTAGTGAGTGTTGGTGGAGGGAACAGGAGTTCCTAGTTTAAAAAGTACCACCACCTTGTAGTTCTTTTTCAAAATTATACTGTCTTGGGTATTCTAATTTTTTTTGTCATGTGAGTTTTAGAATCATAAGCAATCTTTCTGAGTTTCTGATTGTAGTGCTACCCAATTTATAGATGGATCTGGGCTATCTGAGCACTGGATTGAGACTATAGCGGATAAACAACTGAAGGCAGTCACCCCTTCTCTCCCTGATGTATGGACAGGAATAATAGGTCGCCCGTGATGGGTAGCCCCCTGGACCAGTCCTCTATCCATGTCTTGCTGTTAATGTCTTGTTTTTAAATTTGACTAACTGCCTAAGAATTAGGTAGCTCTTTCAGTGTAAGCTTATTTTAGCTCCAAGTTTTCTTCAGCTACACCTGACCAACTCCTTTCCCTCCAAGGTTCTGTTTTTACTACCGTTTCCCTGGCAACTGTTTGAAGGAAAGCTCTGCTTCATTCATCTCATGGCAGACTCGGCTCACTGCCTTGCAGTGTTCGTTTTTTATTCACATAAATTAATCTTAACTGTATTGGAGAATCATAGAAACGAGAACCGGCACTAAAACATTAAATCCCCGATAACAGGAAACTAATAAATTCATGAGCTGCTTATTTTTAGACACCTAAGCAGAGCAAAGTCTAACAAATTGTATCAATAAAAATAAGGCAAAATATAAAAGAAACACAGTAAGCATAAAGAGGAACATGAGCCCTCAATACAGTGGGGCACAAGCCTCTCTGATCTTCATGGTATAGACACTGATCATAAAGCTCAGTCAAGAAAACCTCCAAAGGGAAAACCAGCAAAGGGAAAACAGCATGTGCCTGCGGCTGAGCAGCCACAGCTTCCATCACTCCGTCCTATCTCTTCTGAGTCGAGCTAGCAGTGTTCTGGGCGACACAGCTTTCTCACTAGTGAATTAAATAAATAAATACCACAAGCTTTCACTCTGATGCACAGAAATTGCGCTGTTTTCCAAGAGAGATCCCCCTAGGCTCTTGCTAATGCAGGAGGATGAAATTTTAAACTTTACATAGGCCTTCAGTCTGGCAGAGTGTTGGAGTTACCTTTTATTTCTTAAAGGAACCTCTTGTGCAAATTAACACTGTGGGGAGATTCGGAGACATTCTGTGTAGCCATCATCTATCTTTCCCTAGGCTACGTTTTCACAAGTTGTCTCTCCTTTGCCACCTCACTGAAATGAGAATTCTACTCAAGTTCTGCTTCCTTTCATACGTTTCCTTCAATTCAGTACTCTCTACTTGCATTTTATCATAAAGAAGCAAGGAAAAAATATCACACCTCCAACATTTTCCTGGGAAATATCAACTAGAAATAGTCACTAATCATGCATTCATTATGAAGGAGACAATTTTCTGAGGGCTTTGTCCCATGTAAAGAGGAAGCCCTTTCTCCAGGTCCCACTAACACGTTTCTTGCTCCGTTCTGAGTTCTACTGACAACCAACAGACAGGTGTGCAAGAGTGGCACACACACAGTATGTCGGAGGCAATGGAAGGCTTTTCTCTCATATGCCTCAAAATTTAAGCCCTATATACCCACTGGTGCATTCAAAAACCAGTTCCATCTGGTTAGGCAGTCAACAGGCACATACAGCATAAGACTGTTTTCTAGTGATGTCACAGTGGTCCTAAGGTCATTCAGACTCATTCTACAAATGTGCTGTGAAATATTTTTCTCTAGACATAGTATGGCTGCTACCACCTGGGAATTAGAGCGAAGCGATTGCTCCAAGCAGAGACTCAGAGCTGTGGCCTATGATGCTCACCAACATTAGAATCACTCCCTCCCTCCAGCCTGTCTCCAGCCTGCACATGAGTCTGCCCCAGCTGCAAATGTTTCTGCACGGTGCTAGAGAAGACAATAGGGAGGGGGTCAACTCAAGGGAGGATTACATCCAGGCAACTTTCAGAAGTGGGTCATCCATCCTAGGATGGGACTTTTCCATGATAAAGCTGTTTTGGTATCATTCACATTCTGGTAACCCTTCACCCAAGCTCCTGTAACCCAGCCCTCTAAATTCTCTTGTAGTAATAAGGGGAGCGGGCCCTGCTTTTTGTCCTGCCCGGCTCCCGCA
>LOEQ01005260.1:214952-225266 GCA_001685075.1 Bramus lutescens
GAGAGAGACAGAGAGAGAGACAGAGAGAGACAGAGAGAGAGACAGAGAGAGAGATATATCATGGAATATAGCTAGGGATAAAGATAAACATAAAATTTACATCAAGTAGTGCTGACCCTGGTAGTATGTAAGAGTTCTTACTCTACTGCAGACATAGTCCACTCTGCAGGAGGAAATGTGTATGTGGGTAGAATGGTTAGCTAGCTAATTCACTTTGGGTGTCACAAGGGCATCTGAAGCACAGTGAGAATTAAGATTTCTACTTCCGAGTCAAGTCTATATGCCAGGTGAACCATCTTCACTGTGACCTTCAAAGGACTGGTCATTCTATTTCTCAATTTCCTAATCCACAAATGCACAAAGACCTATGCAGTCTGGGGTACAGAAATACAGTGAGAACTAAAATCCACATGGACTCATCAAATAATAGCCATTATGCTATTTTACTCAATGTAATTTTTATACTAGCTAAAACTGTTAATTTAAAGTGGACAAAATTATTACACCAAAACAAAACATCAGTTGAGAACACATTAACCATAAAACAGCAAGTCACAACCACAAACACCCACATCTTTTCATACCAGTGACTATGCATGTATGCTCCCTAATGCTGAAATTTTTGAAAGAACATTGTTACTACAAAATAATTAAACTTTCTAACAATCATCTACTTGATAAAATATTTCCACCATTCACAACCAGATGAAGGCATAAAATATCTCAAATTCAAGTTAAAAATTAAAGAACTATAGATTGAATGATTCTGTTAATGTATCTGTTAAATGGAAAAATGTCCACTTATTATTCTGTACTCTGACATATTAGTTAAAATTATGGAACAAAGGTGACTAATGATAAATGTTTTCCGTAGTGTTATTTTGCCTTGTAACTCTGAATTCCAGTGCATTCTGCTGAAAAGGATACAGATTTCCTACAGTTTGTCTGCTCTTTGCCTATCAACAACCAGGATGCCTACCTAACTAATCGCCTTTGCTTCTGAGGCAAATGTATTACTTTACTTGAGGACCAGCACCTGTCAGTACCTGCTTGTACAGTTTGCCTGGCTTTCTTCATCCAGCAGAAGAGATGTGAATGTCAGAACTGAAACATGCAACAGTCTGACAAAGATCCTCTGTGTATTCAACAGGGGAAAATACAGAATTACACATACAAAATACAATAAAAGTAGAAATGAATGAAGAATAGTAAGGAAGTAGTATATAAAGTGGATAAACAGAAACAAAAATCAGAGCTAGTGAAATCTTAACTTTTGGGTATTGCTGAGTATGGAATGAGTCTTAATTACATGCTATATATAAAGATCACTCTGCCTAGTGCTGATCCACATTCACAGCCCAGAGGGTTCTAAGGACTGATTGATAGAATCAAAGATCAGGTGGGCTAGGGAGATGGGTCCAGGATAAAACACTGTAGGATAAGTACAAGGACCAGAGTCTGGCTCTCCGAACCTATGCAGAGGCTGGAGATGCGTGGTGGCTGTCTATAATCTTGGAGCTCAGAAAGCAGAGACGGCATCCTTGTAGTAAGGTGGCTACTCAAAATAACGCAAACAGGGAGCTCTGGGTTCTTCAAAAGGCATTACCTTAATAAGTAAAGTGGAGCTGATAGGGGAAGACAGCCAATGTCAACATTAAGTGTCTAATGATACCCACTCAGCACGCACATATCCATGAGAACACACACATACATACACACACCAACCATATAAATCATAGCTAGCTAAGTATTTTACTTATTGTACTGCATATCCATTTCAAAATAAGCCTGAAGTTCACTGTTTAAATGACTTCATTGTTGCTATGACTGGGTGGGTGGTTAGGAAGGGAGGGATAAAGAAGGAATTTAAAGATAACTAAGTTCATTATGCTCTCAACTGAGATACGTGGAACATTTAGTACACAAAAAGCATTGTGCATGATCATCTCACAATAGCACCTGAAATAAACTGCTTTCACAAATTAAGAAAATTCAAGAATGAGTGTAAGTAATTTTCCCAGAGACACACGGCAAGCTGCCTAAGAAGCTGAAACCTGACTCAAGACATGTAATCTCAGAACTTTTGGTATTATTATTATACAAGCATTATTATACAGCGGAGTATACTAAGGGAAATTTGCATTTGTAAATGTCCATTCTTACCTTATTGTAAGTCATCTCAAAATTGAAGAATGGACACAGAAGAAGCATATAGTCCGTATTTCCTCTATAAATAGTTAATAATGTCAGAGTGTCTGATAAAGCTGGGTCACATGTAACTTTTAGCAGCAAGTAAATATAATAGATTAATTAGATAGTCCTAAAGCTTGTACCCAGACTACCTTTCCCAAACACTATGTTAAAGTGCTATTGGGCAATATGAAAACGCTGAGTGGTGGAACTGGGGGCTAAGTTCTCAAGTCAATGGTAGAGATCTTGAAAGAGACTTCAGGACCCTGGTCTCTTAGTGAGAGTGTGACTTCGTGACCCACTCCCTGCCGCTGCAACCCACTGTCCTCAGAGAAGTCCCACAAATGAGGCCAACTGGAAAACTGTAAACTAAATAGACCTTTTCTGAGTAATTCCATAATCATAGTAATGTAGAACAGATAAATACTGATAGAAAACAGCAATGCCAATCAAAAGGATAAAATCCTAGGTTCATTTTTATGTTACCTCCTGGGGTTACATTAAATATTAGTTCACTAAAGAAGCAATGTGGAACAGCAACTTAGGCAGGAACCTGGGATTCTGTATTCTAATTCTACTTGTAATTTTAAGACAAATTTTGAAACTTTTTTTTCTAGAGATATTTGAAAAGAGTAGGACTGGCAGAAGGAATGAAATAAGAGTGACTGGGATCTGGCAACGCAGAGCAGTGCCAGTGTGCGCTGAGTGCACACTGAGTACAGTACGCCAGGCCTGGGTTCTACTCCAGAACAGAGGGAGAGCGCTAAGTGCACACTGAGTACAGTACGCCAGGCCTGGGTTCTACTCCAGAACAGAGGGAGAGGGAAAAATGATACCCTACCTTCAAAAGCCTGGATTAATGGAATTACCTGCCTCAGCAGATTAAAGGAAAGAAAGCACACGATCAATTCAGTGGGCACAGGGTGGGCAGAAGAGTCCGGCATGCTTTCATTACTCAGCACTCAACACTGCACTAGAGAGCAACTGTCTTATGACAAATGGCATCTATGAAAAGCTCGCAGCGAACACCATATGTAATGGAGAAGGACTCTATGCCTTCAACAAGGTGTAGAATGTTCTACCCAAAGGAAATGCTGCTACTACTGCTACTACTACTAATGCTGCTACTACTAGTACTACTACTAATAATAATAATGTAAAATCATATCTAATTGGAAGAGAAGAAAATTCAAGGATTATGTAATCCTATATATGTTAAAAATTCTCAACCATTCACCAAAAAACCCTTCTAGCACTAATAGATAAGTATAGTAGGACTACAGCATTATGCAAATACAAACATTTATACATATAATACATTATACACACATACAGGCATGCACACACATCCCTCTTGACACTGAGTAAAGCACAGTGAGTGCAGGGATTGGAGGTGCAGCGCGTTAGCAGAGCTGGCTGTCTCGCACATACAAGATCCAGGCTCCCTGCACACTATTCCTTTTATATTGACATCACAAGGAATAAAAGGACTACAAATACATTCGTCCAAACGAAAGCACGGCTAACATACTATGCAATCTTGCTGAAAGAAACTTAAACAAATGGAGATATCTCACATTCATGGGTCAGACAAGTTATACTATAACCACCTCTACAGAATTCCAACTGTTGGCTGAAAGGAACTGATAACCTGATGAACCTAAAACTCCTATGTAAATGCAAGACACCCAGGATGTATAAAACAATCTCTGGAGGCAGCCCAAACATCCTCACAAGAGTGTTCCACATACTGTTGACCACTATGCCATCATCAAATTCTGCCTGATCACTGAGTCAGCCAATAAGACGATATAACACAATACACTTGTGTTCACTATAGATGCCAAGGCCAACAAGCACCAGATCAAATAAGCTGTGAAGAAACTCTATGGCACTGATGTGGCCAAAATCAATACCCTAATAAAGCCTGATGGAGGGAAGGCCTATATTCTGTTGGTTCCTGATTCTGATGCCCTGGAGGTTACCAACAAAACTGGGATCATCTAAACTGAGTCCAGCTGACTAATTCTAAATACATGCCTTTTCACCATGAAAAAAAAAGCTGCAATCTTTAAATATTATTCATATAGAAATGCATGATGACAGCAATTTTAAAAGCATATTGGAAAGCTAGCTGAGCACTCAGTTCTAGAGAAGTCGTGGCTAGGAAGAGCATCTACAATCTTAATTTACTAAAGCAGCATAATCCACACCACTCTATACACACTTGCTCTTATGCCTACAGCTAAGCATAGTCTTTGCCCCCATCAAAGAAACACATGAAGACCACCTGCACCTAAGGCTGAGGGAACACTGCAGAAAAGCGATTTTAAGAGTCCATGGATCAGGGAGTTTGCTATGATATTGTATCTCCTAATAATTTTGGAGGCTATACCACAAAGTCTCACCAACACAACAACATGTGGTGAACAAGGATGACACCAATGACCATGCCACACTGGATGGAGAGAAGTCCACGAGACCTCAACCCTACACAAAACCCTAGAGGCAACTGCAGAAAGCTGGGAATGGGAGAGATCACGTCCCCAGGGAAAGAGCACAAGAGTAGTTTGTCGAGTGCCAAACACTCAGCTCTGACAACATAACACAAGTAACAGTATACAGACTGGACAGGCTATTTTTAGGAACACATGTATATGTACATACATAGATATAGATATACACATACATAAATGTGACCAATGATTAACAAAAAAAGAGGCCATAAGTTTAAAAAAGAGCAGGGAAGAGTATATGGAAGAGTTGAGAGGGGGGTTGGGAGGGAGGAAAGGAGGGAGAAAGGGAAGGAGGGACAGAGGGAGGAAAGGGGAAAATGTTGCAATTAAATTATAAACCAAAGCAAAAACAAGACAAACAAGAAACCACACTTATCACCAGGACTGGACATATGGCTTAGTGGTTAAGAACAATATCTGCTCTAAAAGAGGGCCCAAGTTCACTTCCCAGGACCAGAATCCAATGCCCTTTTCCGGCCTTTGTGGCCACCCCACTAAGACAACATATGGGCACACACACACAATCCCCCCAAAAATCTTAAAATTATTTTTAAGTATAAAGAACAGAATGCAATTTTGAAGAGATTTGAAGAAAATTTTGAATTTGAGTTTCTAATTTTAAAGATGTCTGGTTCAACAGAATTAACTGTGTTGACAAAAAAATCTGTCCCCTAAGATATGCATAATAGAAAAACAAGTTGCAATGTAGTTTGCTCCTTCTCAACTTTTATAAACAGGAAGTCTATAGTAAGTACATGTGCACAACTGGAGTTGAAAAACAAGGAAGAGGAAATCAAAACAGGAAGAATGGTGGGTACGTGCTCATTCGAAAATGCAGGGACCCATGCACAAGGAAGCTATACATGCTTGATAGAGCAAGGAATACAGAATCAGCTGTGATGTAACTATTGGCATTCACAAAGATACCCAGCAGAAGCTAAGAACAATGGATGCCTGGGAGAGGAAGGAGAGAAGCAGTGAAGCCTTGAGTAAGCCAGGAAACACGCAGGTCCTCCCAGGAGTTGATAATTCAGGAAGAATGGAAAGCTAGCTAGTGAAGGCAGTAGCATGACCAGAAGAACTTACATGGCTTCCTCCGAGAAGGGCAGGACATGGCCAAGTGTACACTTTCGACTTAAGTCTTTAAACATGACCATATCTACTGATGTCGTGTCTCTTGAGCCTGTTTTCAAAGTGCAGAATACTTGGAGGACGGAGGTAGCAGGACAGAAGCGGGCCCAACATTCTGGTTTTCCCTATGTCGCTGCAGGTGATGGACTTGAAAAACGGAATTGAGAGCCTTTCCCTAGATTCTCCGCACAGAAGAAAAAGCCTTTCATGCACATGTCACGCTGCCTCACATCAAGGACTGATGACCAACTCATCCAGAACCACTGGTTTCTTTCCCAGCCGGGCTTCTTTCCTCCACTGCTTACAACTCTGAGATCATGGGCTAATTAAATTAATTAAGAGTTAACAGTACTGAAGAACATAAATTTACCTCTGCTTTCCCATACTGCAGCTCCTGGACAGTACACACATGGCAAACCATGAAACAATACTCTGTAACCCACTCAATTAATTTTTTCTTATTTGAGAACTTTAACAGGCAAATTATAGTCCTCATCCTCAGAGGTCTTAAGGTCCAGTAACAGAAACATAAAAACAATACAACCATTAGGTACAGACACTGTCAAAGACAAAGCACTGAGTGAATAACACTGCTTGCAAAGACCAAAGCATGATTATCTGTACAAATCCCAGCTCACTGAAGTCTACAGAGTCCCAAACTATGACTGTGCCCACATTGTTCTTCTTACAGATTTTACAGCTACACTGAATTCCATAGCCACTATCTGATTTCCTTCATTTGGAATTGTCTTAGAGCTTCTATTGCTTCAATGAAACACCATGATCAAAAAGCAAGTTGAGGAGGATAGGGTTTGGCTGATATTTCCACATCATAGAAGAAAGTCAGAACAGGAAATCATACAGGACAGGAACCATGGAGGGGTACTGCTTACTAGCCTGCTCCCCACGGCTTGCTTAGCCTGCTTTCTTACAGAACTCAGGACCACCAGCCCAGGGATGGCATCACCCACAATGGGCTGGGCCCTACCCCATGGGTCACTAATTAGGAACATGCCTTACAGGCTTGCCTACAAACCCAGTCTAATGGAGGTATTTTCATTGAGGTTTCCTGTCTCAGAAGATGTCAGCTGTGTCAAGCTGACATAAAACTGTGCAGCACAGGATCGAACCACAGCTTCTGTTTACAACTATTCTGGCCTGTGGGCTAGGGCATCATTAGGTCAGTCTCTGGTAACAGGGAGATAGCAGGCTTTTCTCTTTACTCCTAGAGCTAAAGGGAAAAAAAAACATGCACACAGGAGATATTCAATAAATATTTATGACTAAATGAGCTTTTCAAAACAAGAAGCATGTTTACACACAGGCATATTTCTTTTTTGGTCTAATATTAGCTTACTTTTCAGATAAACAAAAGCATAGACTGGTATAAAGATATTCCACTCTTGCACTTCTGATTAGACTGGGCTAGGATATAATACAGCTATTAAATCTTCATGGTTTGACGTTCCCAGCCCATTCACTTTACCCTCTGTCTTAGGTCCTTTCCTGTGCCTGTGATAAAACAATCTAACAATTTAACAGGAAGGACGTGGCTCATGTTTCCAAGTTCTAGTCTATCGCTGCCATAAAGTCCAGGTGGCAGAACGTGAAGCAGCTGGTCACATTATATGCACAGTGAAGAGCAGAGTGTGATGAACGAGTGCCTACGCACCAGTGCTCAGGCTGCTTTCCCCACTCTCAGGCAATCCAGGATGCCCTGCCTAGGGAATGATGCCACCAATAGGTGGCAGGTGTCCACGTAATCAAGGTGTCCCCACAGGCCAGGTTACACGAGCCCTCATGGAGACTCCCTTTCCAGATTATTTTATATTGTGTCAATCTGATACTTAAAACTGATTACCACACCCTCCAATCATTTGTTAGATTACTTTTGTTACTTATAATATTTGGGGGGATTTGGATTGTACTATCAGCAAGGTGGAGCCAAGAAGCAGTGAAGAGCAGGCAAGGCACACACAGCTCTTGGGCAAGGTGTTACTGAGACAGTGAGTTATGACAACGCCCAACACGTGTAACATAGCCACCATTTCAGAGAGAATGCGTCAAGCACAAGACTGGCATGTAGCTAGTAAACTATTGATGATTTATGGAGTATAACTTCGCTGAGCACTCGTTCATCAATTACTAGCGTTTAAGACAGAGGCAAGGGAAATGGCATTATCCTGAGCTCTATAGCAGTGAGCATCAGCGTTGGACAGAAAACCAGAAGGTCAGAGTGCATAGGAAACAGCAAAACATGCATGACTCTGATACCCTGTACGTTTCTGAAAATACAAATTCTCCACTGATGAGGTTTGAAAATGAATATGACAATGAGTATATTTTCCCCAGTCCTGCAGCATTATATATTTAGTCGCATCATATTCCCTGAAGGTGAACAGAGATAGTCTGTTTCCAAAGCAAGGAAGGATTTTAAGGACAACTTGAAGCCTCCTGTCATCCTAGAACAGGTCAGTACCATCACATAGTTTTAATTTGTAAGAAACACTGCACACAACCTGGTATGGAGACTCATGCCTATAATCCTAGCACTTGGGAGGCTGAAGCAGGAGAATTGGGAGTTCAGGGTCCATAGATGTTCAGGGCCACTAACCCTGTCTCAGAAAACTTCCACTGAGCACAGCTCTGGAAGCTTTGCGGAGGCTGCTGCTCCACCGTCTGGAGGACTGCACCAGGAAACATCAGAGAGAGCTAGCGTTAATGGCAGAAATCTTTAGATTTAACATGAGATTGCTTCTCCAGTAACCAAGCTTACAAACCACTGCAATGTGATCCAAGAACACTGACTGAAGTCTCCGTGAAAAGGATGAACTTTAGAAAAGGTTCAGCATTTTATTTTGTAATATAGAGAATTCATCCGAGATTTGATTTTTTTTAACTGCAATCCCATGCTGCTATGAAAGATAAATGAAAACAAACATGTAAAAGGAGACACTACTATAGAAAACAAAATCTGTTAAAAATGTGATGTTTCAAGGCAGTCTTGGTGAACAACGCCTGCAATGCCAGCATCATTAGGCTGAGCCAGGCAATGTGTCTCAGTGCAAGGCCAGACTGGTCTATACAATGAGCACCAGGCCAGCAAGTGCTACATATAAAACCTTGAACCAATAAATAAATAAATGAGAAAAAAAAGCTTTAAAATAAAATAACAAGACTAATATTTCTACAAATAGCAGGTTGGGGGTGGGACAGGACATAAGACAACCCAGATGGGGAGGTAAACTGACCCGTGATGACAACAGCCTGTCTGTCCTGTCATTTGTGACATAACACAGGCATTCAGATGCATATCACCACCTGAAAATTCAGGGCTGTGCTTCTCAACCTCAGTGTTATTGCTATAAAGTCTTTTCTACTGCTGGCTTCATGTCCACAGATAAACTACCAGGAAGAGGAAACAGCACAGCTCAAACCCAGAATGCCAGCTTCTTCCCAGTACAATTTGCTCCACAGATCGCGGCACAACAGCAGAGTGTCTCTCCACTCACACAGGCTTGAGTGCTTCAGGATAATGCCCTCTCTCAGCAGACAGCAATGAATATGGCTCTTAACTACCATCTGCCTCACTGAGAGTACTGCTGTCCATATGGCCAAACATTTAATCCAGTATTTCTCAATTCTGATTTGGAATCACAAGCAGCCATGGAGATTACAGGGAAAAAAAAAAAAGAAAAAAACTGCAGATGTCACATGTCACACCAGTCTCGGGGAACCAGAATCTCAGGAGAAGCAAGCAATGTGCTTGTGCTTGGACCTGGTGTTTTCTGTTTGTAAATGACTATGGTGTGTAACACTGTCTTTAAATGATTTATATAAATGTGAGATACATTAACTTCTAAACATCATCTTCCAACAATCATGAATTCCCTAAAATACCTCTTCACAGTTATTTCCAAAACCTGAAGGAATTTCCTACTCCTATGTGACTCCTCCTAACTGTCTAACAAAATTGTGCTCCAAACAACTGTGTAAGGAGTATTTATCAAGGAAATTGTCAGGGAAAAATTTACACCTTCATAGTTTTAAACTAGATTCTAAAGTTTCACTTACTTGGCAAATGTCAGTTTTAAGACTTCATTCTGAAAGTTATATTTTCCCCCAAACCATTAAATATTAATATAGAATCACAGTTTCTGGGCCAGTACATGAGGATCTTTGGGAGCCATCACACTGTTAAGCAGCAAAAAGCTGAAAAAAAAATTTTTGGTTTTTTGAGACAGGGTTGCTCTGTGCCTATCCTGGAACTAGCTCTTGTAGACCAGGCTGACTTCGAACTCACAGAGATCCACCTACCTCTGCCTCCCGAGTGCTGGGATTAAAGTTGTGTATCACCACCGCCAGATGTAGGAGGGTCATGTGTCTATGTGTTACTTTCATAAAGAAATTGCCTTGGCCTTTTGATAGGCCAGCCCTTAGGTGGGTGGAGTAGACAGAACAGAATGCTAGGAGAAAG
>LOEQ01005261.1:13357-27321 GCA_001685075.1 Bramus lutescens
TTATTTCGGGGTATAAGCTAGCCGTGCGGGAGCTGGGCTGGATGAAAAGCAGGCCCGCTCCCCTTATCACTACAATCCTTATATTTTTATTAAGCTAAAACTCATTTATACATTCACAGAATTAGGATGAGGCATTTTGAGGACTATAATATGTAGACACAGTTTCAGTCCCATCTAGTTGCATAGCCATTCAGTCCCAAAGAACCACACAGAGTCTTATATTAATTAGACAGTGTTTAGATTATTAGCTCAGGCTTATTATTAACTAGCTCTTACAACTTAACCCATAATTCTTGCCTATGTTTAGCTACATGACTTAGTACATTATTTCATTACAACATTCTCATCTTGCTTACTCTGTTTCTGGCTGGTGACTGTGTCTCTGCCTTTCTCTTCCCAGAATTCTCTGAGTCTGGTTGACTCAGCTATACTTCCTGCCTGACTACTGGCCAATCAGCATTTTATTAAACTAATACATGTGACAAATTTTACAGTCTACAAGAGAATTGTCCCACAATAATATATGAGTTTTCATAGATTTTGGATTTTTAACTTTCAGATCAGATGAATAGAGTTATGGATGTCTAGTAAGCATATATATGAGAAAATATAAATCCATTTCAGAAGGAGAATAAAAAATTTCAGAATCTAATTATTTTTACCCTGGAGCCTTAAACTTGTTTCTCCCAGGATTTGGTATAACTACCTATGAATTGACACTATTCTGAACACTGACTTTTAACTATTATTTTTTTTCCAGAAAAAAAAGTGTACTCTATCAACTATTGGGAATTCCTATGATTAGTTCTTACCTTCACTATAGATATGTGTAATCTCTTGCTGGAGATAATTGATGTTGCATAGCTACCCTCATTGGGCCTCACAAGAGTAGGAACCTTCCACAAAACCCAAATTTCAAATCCAGCCAGAGTTCAATTCTGTAGACAGTTCTTTCCAAGAAATTTAGCTTTAGATTAGTTACATTAACTCTGAAAAGCAAACATCACAGAGGTGGAATCTTTTCTTGCTGTGTCATTTGACTGTAGCAAATGCCTGAGCCAGATAAGAGCTTTTGCTAATGAATTCCTGTTTATGAATTGCTGTTCCTTTTAAAACTGTTATTGGTGGATTTCATGTTGTGCTCTTCACTCTATCTTTCTCCTGTGTTAGGGAGAAACTCATTTCCATAGTCTATGATTTTTCTCCTTTTGCCTGGTACCATGACATGGAAGTGATGACGATTTGGGTTTCTGCCCTAAGATGCTTAGGTTGGGTTCTCTAGTCCTCTTGGTGATGTGACTAGGGTGCTTTTTGCTGTTTCTCTAGTTTCTCCTCTCCAGAGATGAGTTCCTGCAGGTGGCTAATTCCTACTGAATAACTGCAGTGCTGGCCAGTTCACTGCTCTAGAGTCAGCTCCACAGATGATTCTATGCTCAGATGTCACTGTGGGTTTGACTGAGCTCCTCATTGAGATGGTGTCATGGTCTCATATTTTCTTCTGTCCCACCTTATTCTACTTTTAATTTTATATGTATTCTCTTTATAGTAAAGTACTAAAAATACTTTATGGACTAACTTATGCAATTTGACTAAGATACTTGAAGTAAGGAATCTAATGTGAACTTCAAGGGAATCTTAAATAGATCCTTATAAAACAGATATAAATTTAATCACAGGAACTGATTCTAGGATAATACACATGTAAAAGTTAGAAAAACTCTCCTACCAAGGTTTTATACTCCCATTTATTCTGAGAAAGATTTAACTAAGCTACCCATCCTGAAATTGATCTAACTCTTTAGCAGAGAACACAGTGAAATCTTCTTGCTTCAGATCTTGACAACTGTGGTAACAAGGCTAACCTGATAACCAGATGAGCTTCTTTGTGAATGCCTTAATGTCTGCAACCACGTTTGTGTTTGAGCATATATGGACATGTGCACTGGCCTGTAAAAGCCACTGGTTTATAAAACATGTCTTCCTCAATCACTCTTCATATTATTTCTGAGACAAAGACTCTTACTGAACCTAGGCCTCACCAATTTGTCTCAATATCTCGGGGATTTTTCTGTGTCTACCTTAAAAGGATGGATTTTATTGGTATGTATTATTGCATAAAGAAGGAACTCCAACTCACATCCTCATATTTGTGCATCACGGATTTTATTAATTCATCTCCTTACTTCTCCAACATTGTGCCCTAGTAACATTTTGATTCACTATTTATAATTTCAAACATATAGTATGTGCTTGAAGGCAATAAAGTTACTTCATGTTTTCTTCCTTTAGATTCTTAAAGTGAGGCAAAGCTATATTTATTACACTATATATGCACGTACATGTATGCACATTAATTCATCTTTATATGATCATTCACACATGTTTTATTCTTTAAAATTGCACAAGCTTATATTGCATCATACATTAAAGTCAAATACTAGACACTCATTTATACTTTTTTCTTTCTGTGTTTATAAGTTCCATCCCATGTTGAAAAATAAAACTTTCATTATCCAAAATATATTTACATAATCATGCAATCATTGTCTAATAAAAATATAGTTTCAGAGTTTCTAACTATGAATCTTTGACAAACAGTCCTACTAATTATTAAGTTAATTATTTTTAGGCTTCTTGTTTGGGAGCCTGAGGGTATATCATACAAATGCTGATTAAAATTTATACAGGTTATTTTTCAACTACAGAAATCATAGTTTATGATAATTTTAAAATAGAATTTAATAAGATTTTTCTGTTTGTTTGTGGAATTTCCCACTCCCATGTTTATTGTAAAAGCATGTGTTTAGTTTCAAATGGTATTCTTGTGACACACCATGACACTATTTCATGCATAAAATATGCAGTTATCAATCAGGATAAATGACACCTCCACTCAAATGATTATCATGTGTTTTTTCTTTCAACATTCCAAGAATTTCATTAGCCATTTTGAATTATGTAATTTAGTCTTGTCAGTCTCTATCAGAAACTTAATTTCTTTCTTCATTGTTATTTGAAAAGCTAACAGGTTCTCAAGCCAACTAGTGTGAAAAAATTGATCTATGACTAATACCTGAAATACATAAAAGCTAATTTTCTTGCTACAAAACTACTCATAGAAAAAATAAAATAATAAGCAATCTTATTATGAAATACATTGTCCAATAACCAGAGTTTTAGAACATTTATTTAAAACTGCTAAGGAATATTTGGATACATACACATTTCCTCCTCTGGTGGTTTTAACATATTCTAGTAACTTTTTCATTCTATAAATACTGTATGAATATATCTGAAAATGCCTATATACTTCAAAGTTTCATTTCTGCAAATATATTTCTTAAATTATAAACCAAATTATTATAGAAAATCTCAACTTAGAATAATCAAATAGAAGTTGGCATTACAAAAAGGAAAGAGAAACATTTAGTATTGTCAGAATTTAGAGGGACTAATTTTACAGTTGAGTGAAATGAGATCAGTCCCAGGCATGAATTACTGAGGTGGTTCTTTGAGTCATAGATCTGGGTCATTGTACTTTTATGGTTTGAGCAAATGAGGTAAGAATATAGATATTTTTATCCTATTAAATTTTTACATATGTATGTCTCTAGTGAATAATTTCCACTTCAGAGTGTCAAGTTATCACACGTTTAGAAATTTCATGCTTATTCTTTATGTCTGTCTATGTACAGAAAAATATTATTCTTTTAAAGTAGGTCTAACTGAATATTTGGAGTGGTATCAACTTATGTAAATAATACAGAAAGTCATATGTTTCTTTTTAAAGAACTGGTACACTTATGAACTCCTAGAATCTTTGGCAGCATGGACAGGGTCTGCCCAACTCCTAGCCACATGGAGTCCCAGTACTGACTGGGGAAGTAAATAAGAGCTTCCATAGGAAACCAAGAAGCTATTTCTAACTGACAACTGCCTGCAAAGAAAAAAAAAGTTTTCTCCAGTGATTACTCTCTGTGAATATAAACCAGACTTAAAAGCAGGTCCCGTGCTCAACAGGAGATAGCCAACATAATAAGAACCCAGTGGCATTATGTCTCTAATACAGCTTCGTTTTTTTGCTTTTCTTCATTTGTTTGCTTTTTGTTTGTTTGTTATTTTCCAAGACAGAGCTTCTCTTTGTGATCTTCACTGTCCTGGAACTTAAATTGTAGAATAAGGTGGCCTCAAATTCAAAGATATGTGTCTCCATTTACATCCTGAATACTTGGATTAAAGGCATGTACCACCAGGCATGAAATGGGCATTTTTTAGTCTAGTGAAATACAAAAGTTAGTGTGTTCTTAGCATACTCTGGATTTTCTTAGTGTCATTTGTTAAGTTCTTTCAAACTTTCTTGCCTCTGATCTTGTTAATTCATATATTCTTTCTCTGCCTTTTAGTTAATTTGACTAAGAGTTTGTCAATCTTGTTTTTTCAAAGAACCAACTCTATATTTTTTGATTATTTTAATTTTTGTTTCCATTTTTATCCCTCCCTTTTTTGATTATTTCTTGCCATATACTCATTTGGATGATAAATACTATTTGTCCTAGAAATTTCATGTGTGTAATTAAGTTACTACTATGGAATCTCTCCAACTTTTTTATGTAGGTATTTTATAATATGACCTTACCTCTTAGAATCCTATTTATTTTGTTTCAAAATTTTGAGAATGTTGTTCATTTCATTCTAAAAAGTTTTTTTTTTTATTTTTTTCCATAATTTCCATCTTTATCTACTTTTCATTAAAGTCAGTTGTTTAGTTTCAAGACGGTGAGATTTCTATTTCTATTGCTGTCAATGTTCAGCTTAAATCTGCAGTGTTAGGTAGCATTCATGGTATTATTGGAGTTTTCTTCTCTGTTTACTTGTGTCTTAATTACCTGCCTAGTAATGAGACTAAGTTATTGAGGTTATCCACTACGGCTATAAGTATCAGTATGTGGTTGAGGCAATAGTATTGTTTCTTTTATGAACTTGGTACGGTTGTGTTTGTTTCATGAATCTTCAGAATTGAAAAATTCATTTGGTGGAACTTTAATGAGTATATCATGTCCTCCTCTGATGTGGGAAGTCCTTCTGTATATGTGTTGCTTTTATTGGTTAGTGAATAAAGAGCCCACTTGGGCCTATGGCAGGACAGAATAGAGGTAGAAGGGAAAATTAGACTGAATGCTGGGAGAGAGTAGGCAGAGTCAGAGACATGCTTGTAGCTACTGAAGGAGAATGATGCCTATTGGAGCCCACTGGAAGCTTGCCTGTAGGTCACAACCGCATGGTGACGCACAGATGGGTTAATTCAAGATATAAGAGCTAGCTATCCATACAACCAAGTGATTGGCCAAGCAGCGTTTTAATTAATACAGTTTCTGTGTGATTATTTCTGGTCACAAAAGCCAGGATTGAATGAACAGTCTCTGTCTACATGCTTTCATCTCCTTTGAATAGTTTCAGTTGATTTTTTTTTCTTAGACACTAAAGTAAGTGTTTCAAAATGTTGATTGAGTACTCTGAATATCCTTTCCACCCTTTTACACTGAGCTCATATTTATGCATGATTTTAGGCTGCGTTTCTTAAATAATGCAGAAAAAAGGGTTCCGTTTTCGTGTTCATTCTTTTAGTCTGACTTCTTTGGGTGGAGGAATCGAGACCATTGATATTCAGGATTATCAGTGGGAAGTGTTTGTCGATCCCCTTTGTTTTGTTGTTACAGTGTGACTTTTTTCCCATCTTTAGATTTGTATTCCTTATGTTTTCTGGATGTAATTAATCTCTTTGGGTTGGCATTTTTCTTCTAGGAGCTTTTGTAGAGCATGACTTACAGATAAACTCTGCTTAAATTTGGATTTAATGTGGAATATCTTTTTCCATTTACTGATTAAAATTTTGCTGGTTATATTAGTCTGGGTTGCCATTTCTATTCTCTGAGAGTTTGTAGATCTGTTGAGGGCATTCTGGCTTTTTCTTTGTTTTTCCTGAACTGAGTTTTTTTATTTGGAAAAAAAAACATTTCTTTTACAATCATTTTCTGCTACATGAAAAATTTTAAGTCTCCATTGAAAATGTTAATTAATAGATGTGTGTGTGTGTGTGTGTGTATGTGTGTTCTTTTTCAGCTTATAATATTCTTTCTCTGCTCTGTAACTTTAGTGCTTTGATCATTAGGAATGTTTTTCTCATCCAATAACTTGACATTCTGTCTGCTTCTCATAGTGGCAACTAATTCTTTAGGTTAGGGACAATTTCTTACTTAATTTTGTTGAAAAAAAATCTTTTGTTTCATTTTGGGTTTCTGTTCCAACCTCTATTCATGTTATGTTTATATTTTGTTCTTTTGCACTGTCCAAAATTTCATGGTTGTTAGAAACTTTTAAATTTTTAACATATTCTTTTATGGAGATATTCATTTCAGAGATATCCATTTCTCCTATCTTTCTTTCAGTGTGTAGGATTCTCTCTTTCATCTCTGTATTACATTGGTTTGGCTTCACTCTCTTGCCTTCATGGTTCCTGTTCAATTTCTTAAATTTTTTATTTCCAGATTTCCCCTTAGTATTTTTAATTGATTCTATTTTCACTTCATATCATAAACAAAAATTCTCTCTTTTATTTTTTTATTTCATTAATGAATTTATTTATATCCTCTTATATTCTCTCTAAGGACCTTGAATATATAACATATAGGCTACTTTGAAGACCTTTTATGATTTGTGTGTATGTGTGTGTTTGTGTGTGTGTGTGTGTTTAACACAGGGTTTCTTTGTGTGACTTTGACTGTTCTGTAACTTGCTCTGTAGACCATGCTTGCCTCAAACTCAGAGATATACCTGCCTCTGCTTTTTGAGTGTTGTGACTAAAGGTTTTTGCTGCCACATCCAGCTTGAACTTGAAGTTTTTTTTCATATACTTCAACTTGATTGCAGTTCCCAGGGCTTTCTCTAATAGGACTGTGTTCTAGAGAAGAGGTACTTTCCTGTTTTGACTATATTTTTATGTTTTTGTGTTGGTGTCTATGTATGTGTGTTTAGGATGATTGTTCTTCTAGGTGTTGATATCATGTCTTATATTTATTGAGTGGGTGTTAGTTCCTTGATTTTTGTTTGGTTGTCTTGTTTTGCTTGTTTGTTCTCTTCTTAGAATGTAGCAGCTGTGGGTCGCCTTGTAGGGAATGCTTCTTAGATCCTGCCAGGTTAGCCATTGTTTGTGCTAGGTAGAAGGTGTTTCTTAGTGTTGGAAGCTGACAGTAAACTATAAGGATCCAATAGAAGAGGGGTGTGAGAGGTTCCACAAGAGAGAGGGAAGCTGGGTTTTCCACCAGGATCTTTATATAACTCTGGGAATGAGGCAGAGAGTGGAGAGAGGCCACAGCAGGTGGTCTGCTACAAAGCTGGGAAAAATACTAGGGGCTTAGAGTTGCAGGAAAGGAGAAAGAGTTAAGATCTCCTACCTGATTACTTGGCAGAAAAGGGATGTTTACAAAATTAATTACAAGATTTTATTTAAAATACATTCAAATCTATTTTCTAATTCACTATCTCATTAGTTAAGGTAATTTACTTTGGAATAATTTTCACTCTGCAGTGCTCATTGTTTACGTGACTTTTACAACACAGCCAAGTTTAAATGCACTGTCTGATTTGTTGCCAAAGGACAATGAGTTTTAGAGAGCTTTCAGCACAGCTCTGAGAATCGACTATTTAGCTGAAACCCTGTCTGTATGGTTCACCAAATACTCACTGTCAGTTTAGATGAACATTATACGGAGCCATTTTGTCTAATCAGTCTTTCACTTGTTATTTAAAGGTCACGCTAGCATGGCTCCACACAGCAGACACCATCGCACATGGTAATATGATTCATAGATCACCCCTCTTCAATCTATTGTAAGGACACCCCAGAAGATGCTACCATTGTCTACTCAGATTCCACTGATCCCCATTAAAAGCTTCATTTTGGTTGACTTCTTGTATTTCACACTTGTCTTCTGTCCTTTGTTCCATGACATTCTGTCTTTATTTTTTAAACCCTCTCTTTTTTTTTTCTAAATTCTCTCACATACTTCACCCTTCTCTCTTTCAAATTCATGGACTCTTTTTTTTCCCTCCTTATCTATTGTTACATAGGTCTATGTTTATGGTCATGAATACCTATCCATTTGTGTTTATATACATGCATATTTCTAAATATACTTTGTTTTATCTGTTTACTGTGACTTATATGCATGTATTCAGAACTGATCCTTTGGTTTGAGGACACAATTGGCTGGCTGGCTTTTCCCTCGGGAAAACTATTTTTCCTGCTTTCAGCATTCTTAGATGTCAATAGTTCTCCTTTATAGAAGAACTGTAAAAAGGCCTACACTATTAGACCAAGATGAGACACCTGAAATTGAACCTGAAGAGCCTGAAAATTTAAGTTCCCTGGCAAAATATTAAAGAAAAATGAAATAGAAACAAAGAAATCGAAAACATTTGTTTGTGTTTTGTATGTTAGTGTTTAAATGACCTCTGGCTGGGTTACTCAATTGTGCTAGCTTCTTGACTTTTCTGTGCATTTTACACTGATATAGTAGGTATTTAATGTCTAGGTCTCAACAGATCTACTGCAAAGGGATCATGTTTCATTGGCCCATTTTTGAAAATATAACTCAAACAGCATTAGAGTATTTTAATCTTGTTCAATCATAACTAAGACATTAATCAGACTGTGTGGACACATGAACATATAAATATCCAGATATTCAACATATAAATATCCAGATATACATGCTCTATTTACAGAGATAGGAAGAGAGGAGATAGAAGAGATCTGTTTGCAGAGATAGGCAGTTTGGTCTTGCAAACCATATCAATTTAGACTCTGACTAAGATTAATGCCTTAAAATTTTATTTTAAAAATAGTTCTGTTCTATGCAAAATCATCTCAAATAGAATAATTTATATGAGATTATGTATATATATAAACTATAAAATTTTCATCTTGTTTTTATAGATTGTTTTGTTTATTTTGGTTAAATATGCAACAGACTGGAATTGGAACTATTACCTGGGCAATATGGTGGCTGTCTTATTGAGAAATAACTTAAAATTACTACTAAAGATTATCAGTTTTATTTCCTTATTTTAATTTAGAGAATATACAGTTTTATGTTATGGTATTTGCCAATACATTTAAAAGGATCTTCAACATAATGATTACAAGTTGAAAAAAATATTTTCAATTATTTTTGAAGACAACTATTTATTATCTTGTGAATATTTTAGAATTAGTGTAAAGGTAGCTTTTGTATCTTTCTCTTTATATATATGTATATCATTTTTATTTCTACATATTTTATATATGTATTACATACGGATAGCATGTAGAAAGAGAGACATAGTCATATATATAAAAACTCATGTTTTAATTATACTTGTAACTAGTGTTTTAATTATAACTGCAGCTAATGTTTTTATTGTTTGTTCCAGTAAAAAAATTATCAAAACAACTTGAACCCCTGAATAAGCACCATATCATTTGGGCATAACTTCATACTATCTTTGATTCTCTTTATTTCTTTTTGCCACATGGCCCCTACCTATCCATCTATGTAAGAAGTATTTCACCATCAACAACTGTCAGCTGCTTGAACACTGTCAGTGAATGGAAGCTCTGTAAGCAAATTTCCATATTACTTCCAGAAACAATTATAATGTACATAGACTTAGACCTACACTAATGGTATAGCATCCTATTGGTGGTAAGATCTACAAATTTTAGGACCTTAGAGACTCAAATGACAGTGTCATAGTATTTTTTAAACAGTAATTATGTACAATTAAGTTTAACATTTGTTTTTACAAACAAGATACTCAAATGCTATTAAATATTCATAAACAGAGCAAAATATTTCCTTCAAATGTTATAGTATCTTAAATTTCATTTCTATCTAAATAATATACTCTTTAAAGAATCCTCTATTTTATTTCTATTTTTTTGCTTTCTTTGGCAAGCTTCCAAATACAGCGCATGCTTGCCTAGGTCTAGTAATGTACTTCTCTGCCTTCTGATTGCTGCAGATAAAGTACCACTCCTGTCTTGAATTTTCCCCTTGAAATTGGAAAAGCAGAATAAATTATGGAGTATTCTATGACCCTATTTTCTAATAACAAGGTTAATCATTTTCACTAAATAAACCTTTAAATTTATAAATATAATTTAGTAAAATGTATGTCAGTCATCTTTTTCAAATAGCTAAACTTGGGATGGCTGTTGCATATATTTATCAAAGTAATTAAGGTAATTAAATATTGAAGCTATAAAATTTTTCTAAAGTAAATTATGCTATACACATTAATTTGGTGAAATGAATAAATGTTAAAACATTATTATGCTCAATATTTATCAGTGAATAACTTCTTTGCTTCAATCATATCCACTCAGCATTACGAGACTGCAAAAGAACTCCTCATTTCTAAAACACTTCCATTCCCCCTAAGAAATACATAGATTCAGCAATAAGTAAAAAAGACATAGATACCGTAACTCTGTAACCTATGTGTGTGTGTGTGTGTGTATGTGTGTGTGTGTGTGTGTATAACTGCCTTATAGGCTTTACACGCTAGTCATGGCAAGTTCTGAACTCACTATATAGAACAAAACTGACCTCAAATCCATAATAATCCTTTCATCCATCCTTCTTAGTGATGAGTTTATAGACACATGCCACAACATCCCATAACAAATGCATTTTCTTCCTTATTTCTCAAAGGACAGTCATAGTTACCCTTTTGTCCATCAGACTTGCCCAGCATCCCTTGCTTACAAAGTTGCTTTGGATGCCTCAGCATAACACAATCCCAATAAAATCTTTTCATTTTCCCTCTGGACATTTTTTGTTTATTTGTTATTGTTTTGTTTTCTGGTAGGTCTGGTAAATCTGATTTCAACTACCAACCATTGGTTAATTCAATTTCTCTATGAATAGGGGTGCAAAAGACTTAAATATTGGGAGTTATCTCTTTCCTTCCCAGATAGCATTTTTCTCCAATAACTTCAAATAGCTTCCAATCTATGACAAACCTTTTTTTATTGGTCTTTATGTATTATACCTAAATTCATTGTGCTGTTTCCCAAGAGTCCTCATATTTAATTTAAGAGGCAATGGTTTCTACTAACCACAATAGGCATTCAGAAAATACATGGACCTGACAAAGAGAATAGACAGCCTGAAACGTGTAAGTCTTAATAGAAATAATGTGAAGCCATATATTGTCATATAATGCTAACAGTATGATTTGACAGTTCTCAAATGTAAGTATTCACAAAATGGAGTATTTTTGGCACTAGAAAGCCAATTACTGTGCTTTATCCTGTTTATAAGCACTGCTTTTGTTCCCAAAGTCTCTCAGTTGCCTATAGTGTAGAGGCTTCATAGATATTGTTATGTTCACTTTGTCATATACTGGTTTTGTTCACTGCGAAATGTCCAACACTTTAAACATACACATGAGTAAGACTACCAGACTGAGCAGCTATGTAATAATTTATATATAAACATATAATTTTACCTATAGAAATATTACATCCATTAACTAATAGTTCAGTAACAAGTCATGTTTTTGAAGAATAGTGTGAAGGGTGATGTGTGATGATTTGGGGGGAAGGAAAAAATGGATAATTGTAATTTTATAATCTCAAAAAAATCAAATAATAAAAAATACATGAAAAAGCCTACGTGGAATCTATGATTTGATTGTACAGTTTAGGCTTTAAAAATTAACTTAAGATGAGATTTCTGGCTTTTTTTCTCTCAGATTACTAACATTTATATCCAACATCACTATATCTCTACTGTCATTATTCACAGCTGTGTATTGCCATGTAGCAGTGGCTTATCAGCAAAGTTTCGGCATATCTACCTTTGGTGGTGACTCCATGGCTTCTCTAAACTCCACCTCCTTTCTCCCAGCACTCAGTTTAGTTTTCAACACATAGCTCTGTTCCCCTATAGCTCTGCTATAGGCCCAAAGCACTTTATTAACCAATGATTTTCACAGCATACAGAGGGGAATCCCACATCATCTCCCCTTTTCTATTTAAATGAAAGGAAGGTTTTATCTTCAACATAGTAAAATTACATATAACAAAACAGGTATCAAGTAAGAATTACAGTTAAAATATTTATATCTATTTTATCTTTTATCATAACTAAGGAGAACTATAACTATCAATTCTTCAACTCTATCAAAGACTCCAGGATATAATATTACATCAGTAAACAAGAAGTACATTGTAAGCAACTTTCAGAACTCTAAAATTGACAGAGACATCTCTAGGCCTGGACAGTCACCCAAAGTTCTTTTGTACCATTGGGACTTCCATCTTCAGCCTACAGGCCGATAGTATTCAGCAGACATTTCCATGAAACAAGAAATTTCAAAGACAGTTATGCCTATATTGGCAGTTTCTCAGTCACTTTCTTCTGTGTCTTGCAGAATGTCTGGCAGACTCTTTCATGAATAGGATCATCTCACCTTTTGGCAAGTTCAGTAGGTATTTCTCTGTGGGTCATGCATGTCCAATTCACACAGCATACTATCAAGCAATCCAGGCAAGAGCAGTTTCTTCCCCTAATAGCTAGAAAATTCCATAAGGAGCCTCTACATTGCCCATCTTTCTCTTGAAATAATTTGTGCTTCCAGGAAAAGATGTGTCTCATTGTCATGGAAAGTCCTAAGTTATTAAAACATTTTAAATGCCATATTCTATAGTCTTTGAAAGGTTTGAAGAATACCTATCTATCTGAAATACATCTCTGTACATCTAGGAAATCTAACTAACATGACTGCATGCTTGACTGTTACAGATGATTATCTATTAACCTATATTTCTTAATTATACATATTTTTAAATGAGCTGCATAAACACAATACCTTAATCAAGAGCAGAAATACAAAAAAAACAGTTTAACATTTTGATGCTAAATTTGTATTATAAACCAAGATCCATAATAATGCAAATCTCTATAGCATATTCCCCTTTAAATATAAACAAACATTTATAAACAATATTTGGGAATTTGAACATAGTCCTGCTGATTAGGGTGCTGTTAATCAGGTCTTTTGCATTGTATTCTGTCTGCTGGTTGATCTCAGTCAGCAATTGGTCAAAGAAAATTTTTGAGGGGTATTCAAGGTTACCTTATAATTGATCTTGTTCCATGAATCCACATTAGTCTGGTATGAATCCACAGGTTTTCATCCACTGTGGAAACAAAAGAAGAACCTCTTTTCCAATGTAACATATCCATATATCCAAATTCTGAAATCAAGATACCTTTAAAACACATATGTTGGTTTAGCTTAACAGCCTGTACAATGAAATGCCTCTCTGAACTTATCTCCTTCACAGTCAAAAATTTCAAAGAAAGCAAAATATTATACATATTCCAGACTCAGTGTATATTCTATGTTTATATGGTGTATTTATTCTTATTCCATTTTCTCCTTTAATCTATGACTGTCTCTACTCTGTCTTTTTAAAGTCTTTATTTTTTTAAGCATTTATTTCTTTTTATACTTTTAACTCTCTATACTCTTTTTCTTATCTCTCCCAAGTTTATGTACATTTATCTAACATTGTGACTCATTTAGAGTTTTTTTATGACTGAATCTGTCCTATTGAATATCTTTAATTTTTTTATTGCCCAGGAGCACTTCTTAAAAACTTAAGCTGTGGCATTAAAGGGCATATACAGTACTTCCTCCTTGCTCTGCACAGTTCAAATGGTGGAAGTCCGTTCACCACCTCTGCAAGTGGTGCACATTGCCCCAGTTCCGAGTATGCAACGACTTTATGCTGAGCCTTAAGCAGTTGTAGCACTCTGCTCACAAAACCCCATTTAAATGTCTGGCCTCCAGAAAGAACCAGAGGTCGTACTGGCAGGACAGCCCATAAAGCTGGCATTTCAAAACCATGG
>LOEQ01005261.1:27332-37789 GCA_001685075.1 Bramus lutescens
TTTTTCTTGCTACCACTGAATCTGGAAAACCTCTCTTAAAGAAGCTGCAGCATGCTGTCAACAAACAGCAAGAAGCTGTGTTAAACTATATTTTTATGTCTAGAATTTCTTTTCAAACTCTCCCAGGTTTTAAGTGGATTTTAGTTGTACAGGTGGGTGCCAATTTGTTGTAAAGAAGCCACTTGTTTGTTTCGTGGCCACCTAGACTTCCAAAATTAACACTTTTGCTTAATTAGCAAGTGTGAATTTTAATTTTTTTCCCTAATCATCTAAACCTGACACTACTCCTCCTTGGGCAAGATCTGTTGTCATTTTTCATATGTAAGTTTAAATATATAAAGGGATTTTTGAAATGCAGTTTTTATTGGTTTGGTTTTGTTGTTAGATTTTTTCCTGTATATTATTTATCAGATTTTACTAATCAAGTGAATTTGGGAAGATGTGATTTACTCACTTCGTTTTAGATGAGATTGTAAACACTTCATAAGGATGCTCATTTAACAATAAATAGCATTCACCATAGAATGTGTATGGGAGTTGGGTTTTATATTAGGGATGATTATTATTTATTATCTTTGTATTGTTCTGTTTATATAGTTTCATCATTTCATATGAAGTAATGTACATGGGATCCTAGAGTAGATTGTTGCAGTGTATATCTGTCTCAAAGAAAGCAATAGTATCTTTGCTTTCTGATAGTGGTGGTTGTGGAGACTGAAGAAGCAGTTTCACTCAGAGGCTCACGTAGATCCACACTTGGTCTCTATCTATGAAGGTTATGCAGCTTTAATGGCCTAACTAATTGGGGACAGACTTAGAATGGTGAGAGCCCATCCGGACACACTGCCCTGCATTCTTTTGTTTATATGCAGGTGAAGTGTGATCAGCTACCTTTCTGTTAGGGCCAGCATGCCATGGCTCCCTTCAGTCAAATTGAACTTGTTCTTCTTTTAAATTACTGTTAGTCATGGTATATTATCATAATCAAGAAAAATTAATCTATCATCATATGTTGCATTGTAAATAACTGGCATCCATCCATTCTCCAAAGCTATGGTTATGATATTAAAAGTTTTGCCAGATGTATTCCAACTTCCTTTATATATTATATGTTAACACTGACTACATGAACTGTAAAAAGTATTTTCATGATATAACTGAAATTGTTCTAAAGTTAGTATTCCGAACAAAATAACCCAGAGCCTAAAGAATAAACTGAAATGACACGGGGTTTTGAGTGAGGAAACAATGAAGATATTTAGAACAATTAGAGTTGTCAGCATTTCAAAACAGCTATTTTGAAAAAAGAAGAGACCTCGGGCATTAGTTCATCTGGGTGTTAATGTATATGGTCCCTTGAAAGGGGAATTAGTGGTCTTTTTTGCGATTAATTAAAGCACGATTGTTAAATGCCACATCTGTTGCTGCTAAAGTATATGGTTTCTAGACTTAATCTTGCACATTTCAGACGTGTTTAAATACTTTATGTTGTTATTTTGATCAGTGGTGATTTTACCTAGTTTTGGTTTGCTGTTACAATTTTAAGCATGAAACTTTGGCATATTTTCAGAGGATATGTTAACTAGGTTACTGTTTGAGGCATTAAAATTATCTTTATATTTGCACCTTTAATTAATACTGATGAAGTGAAACTCCTGAGTACTGTAGCAATTAGAAAAATCTCTCATTATGATAAATGGATTTCAGAGAAAATATGTGGATGTCTTTTAAAGAAAAGCACTGTAAACACTGATTGATTCATGACATTTTTTAAAAAGAAACTTCATATTTAACATGAATTTTACTTTGCTGCCTCTTACAAACATTTACAATAATGAGCAACATGAATCAGCATATGACACACTTATGTTTTCTTTTGAAGTACATTAATTTCATTAGCTGTTTCCTGGATAATTATAGTTGAAATTATATTATTTAGAACAGTAAAAATGTGTTTATGCTCAACTGGAATTATCTGTAATTGTTAGAGCAATTTGTCCTAGATTTTGTCTGCAACCAAGTAAGGCAAAACAGAAAGGATACAATAGTACTGTGCTTGACCTCCTTTCACATCTCATTTGAGAGTATTGTTTCTGCGGAGAAAACAGTCTCCATGGTTACTAGTTACAGATTTTCAAAGTTCTTCACTTATGATAGTGACACCCATAGGGCCATCATTTACATCTCATCATACAGTTCTTTCCTATGATGATCCTTTCAGGAAAAAAAGGGGGGTAGATGAAGTGCTCCATAATGCCTGTAACGTCAGTGGTTATAAATGTGTACTTGTGGGTGTTTATCCAATGAGATACACTGAATCGTGATTTGTCACAGTGAACGTTAGGGAGTCAAATTGAATGCTGGTGTCTGGACAAATCAATATCACCATTCTGTTCAGAGAATATGGAGATAAATTTTACAATTGGAGGATTCATCTTGTTTGTGAATGTCAGAAAATGTCATGGTGTGAAGAGCAACCTGAAATGTCATTTAGAGTCATCAAGTTAAACATACAAGTAACCATTTTTACAGTTATAATTCTGGCAAAAATAAATGTCATTTTATTTTTTCTCTTGATATTATTTTTGAAACAGAGCACTCAGAAAGAGATGAAAAATAAACATTAATTATTAAACATTTTTTCAAATGACTTTATCTACTATTAGTTTTTTTTTCCTGAGGGGAAACAAACAATTCTATTTGTCATATGTTTAAATAAAATATAAGCAAATAAATATGACATCCTAGAATGTTGGACCTAGAAATTCAAAGATTTTATTTTTCGAGCTACATGAAATATTTGTTCTATCACAGGAATTGACTCATTCAGCCTCATTTTTATTAAATTGTGGAAATTTGAACATTCGACATTGATTAATCAAAATTATTCAATATTAATATTTTCCTCCTGTAGGTATTTTAGTCAGTTCAATCTGAATGATGATGATAACTGGAATAAAATAACAAACCACAGAAACACACTTTACAAAGCAGAACATGGCAGCAATCCTAGAGTTGCTGGTATTTTGTTTGAGACTGATTTGTTCTGATCTTCTCATCCTCAGAGTTATTTATTTCAATACGAGAGCATACTGTTACATATTTAAATTTTATTTCACTACCAGAATGTCAATACAATAATCCCAAGTATTTTTTTTGCTGATGCTTTCTAAAATTTAGTCATGCTTTTAATATATACTTTAATGTTTAAATATGGTTTGAAGTTGGTTTTTAAAAATATTTTAATTTTTAATGATGTAAATATATACTATTTATATATATAGAGAGAAACTAGCAAATCAAATGCCTGAAAACACACATTGTGCTAATGTAACACAATTACAGTTACTAACAGGCCAAGCATGCGGAAGAGTTTGTCAAATACCAACCCTTGATGGTCAGTGGTCATCTGTACACAGAAAGGTGAAGCCAGCTTGAGCTATGAAGAGTAAGTGCTCCCACCCCACAGAGCTATAAAGAGATACCAGAACCATGCCAGAAAACAATGGTTCAACTGGGAATGGCTGTTGCAGACAAGTGTGCTGATCCAACTTCATTCAATGATGAATTTAGTAGGGCGGAACCAATCCCTGCTAGGTTTCATCTGACTTCTATGTGTCTGCTGTGGCATGTGAACCTATACACATGCTTGCAAAGACACATAAATAAATACAGGTACTAAATTAATTTTAACTGGCCATGAAAGTGCTTATTAATTTAAAAATTATATTCAATTGCATTTGTTTTAAAATGTATATTGAATGTCAAAATATATCATGCATACTAACTCTAACAAAAATTTCAAGTTTTTTTTTCATGGATTTAGAATATGTTGTTTTTGTTTCCATTAAGATGAAAGATTAATTTCAAAGAAATTCAGTCTTAAAAGAGAAATATTCTTCTGATCATTAAGATGACCCAACTGTATTTAGATATTTAGGAAGGTGGGGGGGATGTATTTATGTATTTATATATGGGGGTATGCAAGCATAACAAAGACTTCCACAATAATCGGGAATGGAGTATAACAAAGGTTTAATTATTTGCGGACAAGCTCATAGTAAGGGTAGCAATCCACGGTCCTCTGTGTGCACTGGAGCCTGGGAACTGAGTCTAGCATAAAAGGGCTGCACAAGCTTTTTCTCTGCACGTATAGTACCTGAGACGATGCCTAAAATCGGCCTTATTTAAAAGATTATTGGCAGAAGTTCTCCCAACATGGGTGTGTATGTGTGTATACATGTGTATGAGTGTGTTTGTGTGTGTGTGTATGTGCAATTGAATCTGTGTATGGTTATGTTTGTGTGTGTGTGTGCGTGTGTGTGTGTGTGTGTGTGTGTAAAACAACCATTAGAGTAATTCAAGCCAGAGGTTATGAATGAGAGAGAGCAAGGAAGTAGAGTATACAGGAGAAGCTGGAGAGAGAAAATGTAGAGAAGGAAATGTAATAATAATTTAACTTCAAAAACAAGTTTAATTTTTAAAGAGGATTAACTAGCTAGCTGCATCTGACTATATGTTCAAATAATAAATAATTAATTTGTTCTAACTTTAGCTTCAGAAAATTATAGGTGGTCAAAATGCGGGGCACAACTGAATTGGGGGTGTTCATCCCTAACTGATACATCTAAACACCATCCCTACACCTAGGTAACATCATAGAAGAGCAGCCCAAAGATGGTAAAGCAGAGGCTAAGAAAGTCTGCTAAAAATTTATGTCTTGTATATGACAGGAAGGCTGCAGATTTCCAGGATTTCATTTTTCTTAACAGGTGAATTTTACATAAAGTGTTAATACTAATTTTCCATCTTCCTAATATTTCACACAGGACTTTTTGCCCTTACCATATTTATGGTCTCCAGTAAAATTCTGTCAGTTGGCGTGGTAATGATCAAATGGTTGTGATGTAGTTGCTCACTTATTTATTCATGCAGCAAATATTTGATTGTATGCTAGGAAATGCGCCAGGCACCAGGTGCATCACCAGGGATAAAACAAACAAGACAGGCCTTCACAGTGACTGAAGAGCACTCTATATTGCAAATATATTTTAAAGTTTTCTCTTTGTTCTAAAGTGGTCAAAGAGCGACGTTATTACATAGATATAAGAGTAAAAGATTCATGAGAGTTATTTTGAACAATTCCTTTATTAAGCTGCTCATTACTAGTAATAGATGTAAGCCAGTATGCTGTAATCGCATTACCATTAATAATTGTCTTGGGTAAAGAATAGACTCAATATACTTTGGACACTAACGTGTTTAAGGAGTATGATGTGATCAGTCATGAGACTGAAGTCAGTGAAGGGTTCTGAAGGTGAAAGGATGAAGATGAATTCTGATGCATGTGACTACAGCTGTAGGAAAAAAGTGAGGAGGAAAAGAGGAGCTGGAGCTACCAAACCCAGAGAACAGGAGGTGAATAGGAACAGCCATGGCAACAAACTGGCCTTATTGCCAATTAACATTGTTCACAACTCAGCAAATCCGGGTACCCAAACTGCTCTTCTTCACTGCTTTTTAGCAGGAAATGGCACACTGCTTATTCAACTGAGTGAGCCTTGGGAAAATAAAGGAGGTGTGCTTTGCTTTGCATGTAAACATAATATTAAATAAGGTTGAGAAATACATCTTTTTTTTTCCACTTCATTTTATTCGTTGGTACTTAGGAATTTGAATCATTCGCTTCTCAGTGCTGAAAGCTTTGTTTCTCGGTCTGATTTAATCTGTTTGAATTGGTTACCCTGGGTCCTCCTTCTCTTCTGCCCTTCTGCTCACCAGGTAGCCATCTATTATGATCTGAGCCACAGGCTTAGGGAATTAGTCTCATTGGTTTCCAAAATACAAAAAATACAAAAAATACATTTTTGTGTGTGTGTGTGTATGTTGGGATGTATCCTTTCTGGTTACAAGTGAACTGAATTTTAACACTTAAGAGTTACAAGAAGTGCATAAATAAAATTTATTCTATGGTAAGAAAATATTATAGAAGACAGAAAAAGACTGTAAGTCACAATGTTTGACCACGTTTATGTTCTTAGAGACTTTTTTTTTTAAAGATCATTGAGGATGTGATTTTTAAAGTTCAACTGAATTTTAAAGTTCAACTGAATCTAAATGTTCTGCACTTGTGCAGATAAAGTGCATGATAACAGGAACTGCAGCAACTCAATCAATGACCAGATAAATGCAGAGTGTATTTACTTAGAAAATAAAGCTTTGTAAAAGACATCATTTGCTCATTGAATAAAGGTTTCTACCATATGAATTTTATTTCACTTTAGACAACATAATTGAACAATCATTGCCTTCAATATAGAAAAGAGAACAAGGGGCATTATAGTATACACTTGTTCAGCTTATACAATTAACTAGGTTTCATATTTGAATATGTCAGATTAAGTATTTAATCTGGACAAAATGGCTTATGGTATTCATCAATGAGTTACTTTCTTATTTTCTTTATTACTATTTTATTTTTTCTAATATTTGATTGGTTCTTTCAGAATTTTAAATAAGTGTTTTGCCATGTTGATCCCCTTCCTCAACCTAATCCATATCCACTCAGTTCTCTACTCACACAGCTTTGTTTCTACTAAAAAAAAATTATTTACAATTATTCTGACCTGTTTTCTCTAGGATATGTTGATGTCTCCTGAAGTGAGGCCTACTTACCAGGCGGTCCGCACTTAAAGAAAACTTATTCTCTCTCTCTGAGAAGCTTCCCTTTTATGAAGACAAAGGAGTGGTTGTGGGGGAGATGGTGGAGGAAGTACTGAGAGGAGGTGGAGGGAAGAGACACTTCTTCCAGAGTGTAAAAACAAAATTATAAACAAACACCTAAGAAAGAGAGCTTTCAATTGCAGATAACACCACAGCTATAGGTGGAACTTCAAGCTCCTCTCCCATCTCTGTGCTGGAATTTTGTAGGGCTTGAACTTGTCAGGTTTTGCACATGCTAATATAACAAGTGTGAGTTTATATATGGAACGTCTCTGTTGTGTCTAGAAAACACAATGTTCCTTGTGGACATTCATGTTCCCTGACTGTTATAATATTGTCTCCCTTGTTCTACTGTGAAGCCTGAGTCTTAAGAGAAGAGGTTATGACATAGATGTCACATTTAGGGTTGGATATTTTTTGGTCTTTTATTCTAACATTGACCAGTTCCAGGTCTCTGTGCTAATCACAATCTGATGCCGTTAAACAATCCCACACCAGTTCAGAATTAGGATAATAAAAGGGTTGTTTATTTAAGGGGAAAACTTACAGATCACTGTCTTAAACACTAGTCCTCTGAGCACAAACAGGAAGGGTCCACCAATCAGAATGGAGCCAGAAGCAAAAGCGTGGGCGCAAGGTTCCCGCTGCTTTTTAAACTATAAGAGACCACGCCCAAGTAAGAGGGTATCTTAAAGGCTATTGGCTGAAGGAGCAGAATGTGCTCCCACAGCAACAATCTATAGACACAAACAATGAAATAGGCTTCTTTTATAAGAATTGAGAAATGTCTTAGTCTATTGCTATACTGAGAGATCTGAGAGTTGGTTTAATGCTACTTTAACAGGGTCATATTTGTAGGTTCTCTTTATGTGACTATGATCTATATATCTACAGGGTTTTGGGAAATAATGGTGCCAGGTAAGGGTTTTATCCCTAGTTATTCTCTAGAAAAAAATGACTCTGATTCAAAATCAAAAGGCAATTGTTACCTAGAAAGCTATGGAGAAAGATGCACGTTTATTCACTCTTGGTAGGACAGCAAGGCAGTACAGTTGTTTCAGATATGAGGGTGTAGGTTTCTTTAAAATTCAAAATGGAGCAACCATGTGACTGAACTTTGTCCCTCTTTGCTATGTATCCAATGAATGCCAGCCCATATATTCTGTAGAGAGTCTTTCACTTCCCAGTTTATTGCTGTACTGTTCACAAAACAAGGAAATGATACCATCTTAGATTGCCATCAATAGAATAATGAAAAATGAAAATGTGGCATATATACAAAATAGAATATTGCTTTGTCATTAGGAAAAAAAAGAAAATTATAAAATTTGCCAGCAAAGGAATTCAACTGGAAAAGACTATATCAAATGAGCTGACAGTCTCACAAAGGAAAAAAAATAGTGCCATTTATTCTCTCTCACATATATACCTTTATTACATATATATGTAAGTATAGATATGTGAGAGTTTCCAGAAATACTCAGAAGGTATTGGTAAAGATGAAAGAGTCATGTGACATTACAGTGGGATCGAGGCTAGTGAGGTAGGGAGTGACATGAATGGGACATGGGATGAGTGGAGTGGAGAGAAAGAAATATGCCCTCCATGCTGCAGCAAAATGTGGTTATATGTTTAGAGCATCAGTTTGTAGTCTTCAGGGCTATTCTGGGTCAGTAGGATACATAAAACTTCACTGACAAAACGCTGCTATATAAAATTTCTTAATTCTTTCCACCCTGAGGTTTCTGTACTGTTCAACAAAAAAAAAAGAGCAAAGAATTTTGTTAAGGACATAGTGGGCAGACACACAAACGCATTGCATTGGGACAGACACAGGCTAAGACACAGGCACAGACACAGGCCCAAATTCCAGGGGACAGAGATTAACAGAACAGCCATACATATAATAATTTCAAGCCAGGACAGTAATCAAAGAATGCAGGCAGATTGAAGGCTTAGGAAGAGAAAGTAAGAAATTCAAATTTAGGTTCTCTCTTTTTCAAAGTACCAGAAACAAAGTCAGTGTTTGTATTTCTTAATGAAATATCAATGTAGAAAGCTAGTCTTTTTAAACTAATAGAAAATAGAAGAAAAATATGTTCATGACACTCAGCTATTACTGGTGATTTAATTTTTTCCTGTCTGTCTCAGAACCAAGCTCAACGTGACTCTAAGGAAACTGATGTCTATTTTCACCTCGTTCCCACAGGCTACTCATTTGTAAATCTGTCTGGCATTTAATATGCAAGCTAGTTGGATGGAGAAGTCCGATAGGAAATGGTCCAAGTTGCTGATAAAAATACGTGAATAAAATTGCCATAAACACGTGCATCTGGCTTGTGCCCTATGATGCCATTCATGTCTATTCCAAATTAGACCATTTCAGTCTCCCACTAAGCATCCTGCACATTCTGGCTCTACAGGTAACCAGTATCAGTTCAATCTGCCTAATGTATAATTGTGGCAGTTTGTCATTCTTCCTGGAGTGAGGTTTGCAAACTTCTTTATATTTCATAAGCATAATTTTATAGAATAGAGGTCTTTTATATCATACAATCTAACATTTGTGCATTCTCATATAGAGTTAGATTGTTTTCTTTAACTAACAGTGTAAGAAAAGCAATGTATCCCCATTCGTGTGCTAAAATAAATGCAAGTTGACATTGATGGCTCTCTAATTTGTGATTCTAAATAACCATTGGCTAAACTTTAATATGGGCATTCTGTGGATCTTAATTCCCTCTTATGAGCTTTTCCAGCAATGAATTTAAGACTTCTGAACGATGTGAAATCATGTACATTGAGATATCTCAGAAAATAAAAGGTATTTTCATTCAAAATGGAGAACCGGATATATATCTCTGGGTTTCACACGATAAAAAGAAAGAATCGACACACACAATGTCCTCTGACTCTCCATTTACATAGTGCTGTTGTTAGCTTGAGACAGACACACACACACACAGAGATACAAATACACACTGAGAGATATACAGAGACAGAGAGACAGCAAGAAAGTGATAGACATACAGAGAGAATAAATAAAAGTGAAACGATGCTTTAAAAAAAGGAAGTGAAGTGGTATTTCAGGATGAAAATCTAACAATGAAGTATATTCCAGAAAGTTAAATTTCCAGATTTTAGTCTATATTATTAGAATAATCTAGAAAACACAGATATAAATGATCATGAATTGTGAGTTTTTTCTGAGTTTTATTGGGCTTGAAAGCTAACGTATTACTTCAGAGAAGTTCGCAGTGAAGAATAAAACACACATGTTACAGACCAATTACTTTTGACACAGCAGGCTGCATGAGTTCAATGCTCTTGTCAAATTCTCTTGCCCCAGATTCCCTCCGGACTATTTTATAGATGAATCCCAGTCAAGGCTTCCCATTCAGAAGATTGTGTCACTATTGAAGAAACTTGAATGGAGGAAAATCTCAGTGCTGTGAAGAAACCTCAAGCAAATCCACCCACAGTTTCTCTGGATTGAGACATTCACAAAGGTTGTCAGGTCAGGGTCTAAGTGGGCAGCACCAGAGTCAGAGAGAGGCACTGTGATCATCCTCCATCTTGCTTGCTGTGAAAAGATCCTTAGGATGCTATCTGGAGCAAATGCTTGCAATGCATCCTCTCAGAACATAGCAAACCCACAAGAGACCCATGGATAACTTATCCCAGGATATATGAGTGTGTGTGTGTGTGTGTGTGTGTGTGTGTGTGTGTGTGTG
>LOEQ01005261.1:37800-110208 GCA_001685075.1 Bramus lutescens
TGTGTGTGTGTGTGTGCGTGTGTGTGTGTGTGCGTGTGTGTGTGTGTGTGTGTGACAGAGAGAGAAAAAATAATATGCTTATCCCAGGATATATGAGTGAGTGTGTGTGTGAGAGAGAGAGACAGAGAGAGAAAAAATAAAAAGGTGTATATGAATATTTAACTGAGAGTAAATTCTACTGTTTTTGCATTTGAAAATTATAACTTGTAACTAAGACTTTGTTACATGAAATTTATTATTAGTTGTACTAAAATATCCAGAATATACTATTAGATTTTCTAGTTTCTATAAAGAAAAAGTAAGAAGTTATTAATATAATCAAGATTTTAATAGTTATTTAAAAAGAAATTTCAATGTTTTACCAAATATACATAAATATTGAATGTAATTTATATACTTTCAATCAGCTTAGATAACCATATGCATGTCACAAAACTTTTCAAATGCCTGAATGCTTTTTAACTATCTACCAATATGTCACATTTGTTTAATTATCTTGCTGTTTTCCTTGTCTACCTAGGGAACTTGATTGGTCTATTAAAAAACTGCAAAATACAGAACAAAGAGGGTTATAGTGTGTATAGAAAGAGCGCATGCCTCAAAAAAGAAAGCAAGATATAAAATACTGACATTATAAAAGAAAAAAGCCCAAAGTCTACATTTGAAATTTTGACGTATCACTTTGAGCATGTTTTTATCTTCAATGTGTTGTTTTATCCTTTTGTTTCAAATTGAAATAATGCTCCAAAAGAATTACTAGTGCTTTGCACATAAAGTGGATTATCATCTATGACAAAAATACTTTTCATTAATATGGGATCAAAAGTTTTAAATCAATAAACATCAAGAAATTATGATGATTATTTGATTCTTTGGGTTTGTTGTTGTTGTTAGTTGTTTTTTTTTTTTTCTAAAAAACACAAGACAGTGTTTTTCTTTGTAATCCTGACAGTCCTGGACAGCTCGGTAGACAAGACTGGCCACTTCGCTCAGAACTCAGATATCCTGCTGCCCCTGCCTCCTGAGTGCTGATTGATGGGATTAAAGGCATGTGCTACCACTGGCCGGCTAGCTATTATTTTTTATTGAAAACGAACGTTTGTCCTCATGCAATATATGTGGATTAATTTTCCCTCCTTTCACTCCTACTGGTTACTCCCTACCTCTCCTCCCACCCAGGTCCACCCAGTTTCTTTCTTTTTTGCCGCACTGATTTCGTATTGGCTATAAAGGATTTCTCTCCCACAGCAGTGGATCAGTGTTCCCTTACTCTCCACCCTTGACAGCACCAACTGTCATTGCATTCGTAAATCTTAGTCATTCTGACTCATGTGAGATGTACTCGCAAACTACTTTTGATTTGTTTTTCCCTGATGACTAAGTACGTTGAACAGTTTTCAGTGTTTATTGGTAATCTGAGTTTCCTCTTTGAGAATTCTCTGTTTAGGCATGTACTCCACTTTTTAATTGTATTATTTGCTTTCTAGATGTCCACTTTTTGAGTTTTGTGTATATTGTATGTGTTATCCTTGTATTGGATGTGGAGCTGATTAAAACTTTTGCCATTCTGTAGCCTGCGATTTCCTACAAATGATGGCGTTCTTTGCTGTACAGAAACTTTTCAGTTTCATGAATTGTTATTTATTGATTGCTGATCTCAGTGCCTGTACTATCTGATTTTAGTTTAGAAGTCTTTTCTTGTGTCAACGAGTTCTAGGCTATTCCCCACTTCCTCCTCTATCAGGTTCAGTGCACTTGGTTTTATGTTGTGATCTTTGTTCTATTTGTAATTGAGTTTTGTGGAGGCTGACGAGTATGGTTCTATTTTCAATCTTCTCTAAGCATACCCTGATTGGTCAGCACCATATTTTGAAGATTTTGTCTTTTATCTAGTGTGTATTTCTATTTTTTTTAAATAAATTTGTTTCCATCAGGGCATGGACTTATGTCTGTATCCACAATTTGATCCCATTAATTAATGTATTTGTTTATGCTAATGCAATGATGCTTTCATTACTAAATCTTTGAAATATAATTTGTGGTCAGTGGTGGTTAGACCTTTAGCAGTCCCTTTATTAATCAATATTGTTTTAATTACCCCAGATTTTTTGTGGTTCCACATGAAATTGAGGATTGTCCTTTTGATATTTGTACTTTTCATATTGATTGCATTAATTCTGTAGTTTGCTTTTTTTAGGATGAATACTTTACTTCAATAATCCTACTAATCCATGAACACTGAATAATTTTTCATCTTCTGATACCTTCTTTAATTGTTTTACTTCAATGTCTTGGTCTCATTTAGTTAGAGTATTCCAAGGCATTTTATGATTTTGAAGTAATTGTGAAAATTTCTTTATTTTTTTTCTCATTCCATTTGTCAGTTGTATGTAGAAGAGTTACTGATTATTGTGAGATAATTTTGTATTAAACTACCTTTATGAAAGTATTTGTAATCTACAGGAATTACCTGTAAAAACATGCTTTGATTTCTTTCTTTCCAAGTTGCATCCCCCCGATCTCTTTCAGTTGTCTTATTGCTCTACCTAAGACTTCATGTACTATATTGAATGGGTACGGAGAGAGTGGATGATGCCTTGTCTTCTTTCTTATGCTACTGGAATTGCTTTGAGTTCCTCTCCTTTTAGGTTGAAGTTGGTCATGGGCTTGTTGTAAACTGCCTTTATTATGTTGTTCTATATTTCGTGTATTTCTAATGTTTCTTCAAATGAATATATCCTTTTGTGTCTGAGTGAAATGTTTTGTAAATATCTGTTAAGTCAGTTCGGCTTATTGTATGTGTTAGGTTCAGTGTGTTGGCAGAGGCTGCTTGTTTATTTCCCAGCACTTTGATCTGAAGTAACCACACAGAAATCTACATTAATTGCAATACTGTTTGGCCAATAGCTTAAGCATACTTCTGGCTAACTCATATCCTAAAATAAGCCATCTCCATTAATTTGTGTATCACCACGAGGTCGTGGCCTATCAGCAAAATTTTGGCAGACTCTGGCATAGGCATCTGTCCCTGGCAGTGATGTCTGTCCCTGGCAGCTGCTACATGACTTCTCATTGACTCTGACTACTTTCTCCTAACATTCAGTTTAGTTTGCCCGCCTAGCTCTATTTTGCCCTATCACAGACCAAAGTAGGCTCTTTATTTATTAACCAAGAAAAGCATCACATATACAGAAGGACTTCCCACACCAGAGTTTCTCTTTTAGCTTTGTCTGAATGATTTGTTTATTGGCAAAAGTGGAGTATTGAAGTTTCCCATTCTAAGTGTGTGAGGGTTACCATGTGTTTTAAACTGTAGTAGTGTTTATTTTACTGTGGAGCCCTTGTGTTTGAGGTATAGATGTTACCTGAAAAGTGGTCCTGATGAATTTTCTCTTTTATGAATATGTCCTTCCCTATCCCTTTTGATTTGTTTTTGAGTTAAAATATATTTATCACATATTAAAATAGCTATAAAACTTGCTTCTTATTGTTTGCATGGAATATATTTTCATCATTTTGATTGAGCTGATATTTGTCCTTCAGGTGAATGGCTATTTCTTGGATTTAACAGAAAGCTGGATCCTGTTTTCACAACCAGTCTTATCAGTTTTTGCCTTTTTATTAGGACATTGAGTTCAATGATGTTGGAAAATATCAATGAACAGTCTTTGTTTTTGTGAGTTTGTGTTCCTCATCTTTTTAATTGCTGGTCTGGGATTATTTATTTTCTGTGTTTTATTATGTATAGTTAACCTTTTCAGGTTGAAATTTTTCTTCTAATTTCTTTCTAAGGATGGATCTATAGATACATATTATTTAAATTTTTGTTTTTATACATAAAGTCTTTTCTCCATTTAATGTGATTGATTTTTATTGTGTGTATTGTAGTCTAGACTGGCATCTGTGGTCTCATAACAGTTTGCAGAGTATCTGTTCAGTTCATTCTGGCTTTTAGTTCTCCATTGAGAACTCATAGTATTTAAATAGGTATGTTTTTATATGTTGCTTGGTCTTTTATTATTGCAGCTTTTAATATTTTTGTTATTAAGTATGATTAGTGTTTTGATTTTATGTTCTAAGATAAATTTATTTTATGGTTCTATCTATTATATGTTCTATGTTTTATGCTTTATGCTTCTTGTACTGTGACAGGAATCTGCTTCTTTATGTTAGAAAAATTGTCTTCCATGATTGTGTTGAAAATTTTTTCTTTATCCTTGACTTGGGTTCTTTTTGGTTTTTTTTCTATTTTTATTATTATTAATATTTGGTTATTTCAAACTGTCCCAGATTTCCTGCATGTTTTGTGCCAGGACTATTTTCAGGTTTAATGTTTCCTTTGGAAGAGGTTTACACTTCTTCTAGCATACTCCTATGACTGAGATTCTCTCTTCCATCTGGTCTTGGTGAAGCTTGCTTCTGAGGTTTTTGCTCAAATTTCTGTGTTTTTTATGTGGTGATTTCCCTCAGTTTAGGCTTTCTTTATTTATTCTATCTACACTATTAGATGTGAAACTGTTTCATTCATTTCCTTCAACTATTGATGCTTTCAGAGATGTTTTGGATAGATTTCTTCATTTCCTCTTGGAAAACTTCTATCATAGTCCTCGAGGGTATTTTAAAGTCTTTATCTTAATTTTCAGCTCTATTACAATACTCATGGCCAACTTCAACAGGATTGCAGGACTCTTCTGAAGACATTGTCATGGCTGTTATTGATTGTGCCTTTATACTGGCCTCTATAGCATCTAGATTTGATATTATCATAATTCTAGGTGTTTACTTATGAATGTTTTAGGGTCAATATTTTGTTCCGTGGTTTCTGTTACCCTCTTTTTTTCTTAATGCGGTGTGCTGGTTGTATATTGCCTGCTCGAGATTACTCTCAAGATCCAGCTTTGTGTGGTCACTGTAAGTTCAGTGTAAAATATGTTTCTACGTATTCTACATACTTAACCATTGTAATTGCCTGATGGTGGGGGACTGTGGAGTCTACAGCAAGAAGGAAAACAGGGTATTCTATGATGGTAAGTTTGATCCCTTGGAATGAGGCCAGAAAGTGAGGATAATCCAAAACGGGTAGTATGCTAGTGAGTTAAGAATGAAACTGGGAAATTGGACTTGGAGGATATGAGAGAGAGTGAAGATCTGTGGATTGCCTCCTTTCTTCAGTGGACTACTTTCTTCTCTGGCAATCTTGTCTGGTGGATTCCCAGAGACAGCCTCCTGGAGTTGGGGTTAGGGATGATGACTATTAAGGAAGGATGGGGGATAATATCTTCGTGATACCATAGAGATAGCAGAAGAAAGGATGGGAGAGGAAACAGTAGTTTGTAGACGAAGGCTGTGAAAGTGTATAACAGGTGAAAACTGTGTTCCGATTTCAACCCACTAGAGAAAGGATAATTCTACTCAGACAGCATCTGCAGGACACTAGAGACTGTTGCTCCTGTCTGTAATTTTACATTTGCTCAAACAGCTTTGGCGTCTCCCCAATAGCTTTACTGTAGTATGCAATGTCATATAATATGTATATGTAATCTCATGAGTTCATTTTAATCTTATGAGCACATATATCTATGCATAGTCAGAAGAGTGACTTCTCAGTAAGCTGTATAATTTTGTCATAGAGAAAATATACTAAGATATGCTTCGTAACTAGATCTTTTGTCCCACGAGGACTGTAAGATACTTAAAAGCCTGCTTTGTTCCCTTTACTCGAATTCCACATAATTGACTCATTTTTACTTCACAAAAACATCAAAGTAGACTAAATAATTCTGTAAATAGGTCATAAGTTAAAAGTTTTACAGATAGGCATAAGGCCAGAGTGGCAGATGTCTAACCAAGGTAACTAACACAAAGCAACCAAAAAATCAGCCTAATTTCTTGCTTGCCAAGTCTGGCTAGTAAGATGTGATTCTCTCTGCAGATCTCTCTGAAACTTCTCAGCAGATGCTATTCCTCCGGCCTCTAGTTATAGTCTTTCAACTGGAACCTTGAAACCTTTTGTTACATGGTAAATGACTTGGCTCATTATCATTTACCCAAGGAATGTGCCATGACCAATGAGATGTAACTCTCATAACTTTTTCTTTTTGCCTTAAGCCTCCTGCAAAAAAAAAAAAGTATTTAACCTAGGGGAACAAGGGGTAATTGGAACAGAGAATTGAAAGTAAGAACTAGGAACTGTAGTGGCAGAATTAGAGTCAGAACAATAAATAGCAGGAGTCTCAGGTTGTGTATGTGAGTCTCAGATCGAAGAAAACATAAACTCAGTTTTTGGCTTTTCTTGGACGTTGTCCTCGAACCTTGGAGGTGGTCTTGAGGAGCGGGACTCTCAGGCTCCTGCTAGTTTACTACAGAGTTGCAGGTGATACTGTAGAATTGGATTTGGAGGAGATGAGCAAGAGATGAAGAAATACAATTAGCCTACCTACTTCCCTCGTTCTTATGTTGTTATTATTAATGTGGTATTAGATTTGGAGGAAACCAGAGAGTAGTTAAGCTACTTGCTTCTCTGGTTTGAATGGCCTGTGGGTTCCCAAAGAATGTCTTCTCTGTTTGGGGGTCGGGTAAAGCAATGAATCCTGGGAAGGAAGAAGGGAGTAGAGAATGTACATGATCCTCTCTCTACAAAGGAGGTCAGGGAGGGAAAAAGAAACTACAGAGGTTGTCTTCTGGGGAGACAGTGGAGAGACTGGAGGATTGTGTTTGAAGGAGTGGAGGAAGAGTTCTGAAGATCTGTGCTTAGTGTATGTGCTCCTGCTCCCCTCCACCATCTCTCCACCCTATTTGCCATCCATTTCTCAGAGAAAGTGAAGCCTCCCATGAGAGTCAACAAAGTCTGTTGACAATGTGACAAGACCAATGCTCTCTCTCCTATATCTAGGCTGAGCAAGTTTTCCCTCCATAGGGAATGCGCTCTAAAAGTCAGTGCATGTACTAGAGATAAATACTGGTTCTGTGGCCAGTAGTAGTTCCACAAACTACCCAGGCCACATAACCGTCACCCACATTCAGACGGCCTTGTTTAGTCCAATGCAGGTTACCTAGCAATCATGCCAGAGTCAGTGAGCTCCAACTAGCAGGGGTCAGCTATTTCTATGGGCTTTCCCATCATTGTCTTGGCCCCCTTTGCTCATATTATCGCTTCAGCCTCTATGACTGGACTCCAGGAGTTTGGTCCAGTGATTACCTGTGGATCTCTGTTATCGGCTTACATCAGTTACTGGATGAAGGTTCTATGGTGACAATTAAGATACTCATCAGTCTGCTTATATGGCTTCCTTTCCAGTTTGTATCCCCTTGATCTCCCTTTGTCTTTTTATTGCTCTAGCTAGGATGTCTAGTTTTGTATTAAGTAGATATGGAGAGAGTGGAGAGTCTTATCTTGTTGCTGATTTTAGTGGAATCACTTTGCATTTCTCTCTATTTAGTTTGATCTTGGCTTGGTGTATATTGTTTTTATTATGTTTAGGTATGTTCCTTGTATTCCTTCTCTCTCCAAGATTGTTTTTAGTCCAGTGTATTTGATGTTCTGTAACCTTCTTATACTTTCATAGGCATATCCTTCTTTAGGTTGGGAATGTTTTCTTCTATGTTTTTGTTGAATATATTTTCTCTGCCTTTGATCTGGTGTTTTTCTCCTTCTTCTATTCCTATTATTCTTTTTTTAAAGTTTATTTTTAATTTTATTTTTGGTTTTTATACAGTACACATAGATTTCAGTCATATTGACTCTGTTCACATTTTTTGCAACCAATATCCAGAAGTTTTAAAAATTATTTTATCATTATTTGTTTGCATATATTAGTTATAAACAGTGAATTCCAATATCATAATTGGTTTTTTTGAAACATGGTTTCTCTGTACCTTCGGAGCCTGTCCTGAAACTCACTCTGTAGACCAGGCTGGCCTCAAACTCACAGAGATCCACCTATCTCTGCCTCCAGAGTACTGAGATTAAAGGCATGCGCCACCACTACCAGGTGAGTTTCATTATAGTTTAATACACATATCTGATTTTTATTACTCTCTCATGCTCCCCCCACTACTGAACCATTTCCACTTTTTCAGTCTGTTTCCCTCTACTTCCATATTTTTGTTTTTATTTGTGAACCATTGTGCTTTATTAGTTTTATTTACAGTAGCATGGATACCTTATCAATGTCTACATCACTGAAATAAAATGTCTTTTCCTTCTCTAGCAAACATTAGCTGTCTATGGATCCTCAGGCAGGGGTGGGGACTCATGGGCCCTTCCCTTCTGTCAACTGTTAACTGCCTTCAAATTCTTTTTCTTTGTTGTTGTTGATTTTTATTGATCTCTACATTTTTCTCTGCTAACTTCCCTGCCTCTCCCTTCCCCACTTCAACCCTCCCCCTAGGTTCCCATGCTTCCAATTTATTCAGGAGATCTTGTTAATACTAACCCCCCTTGGGACAAGGAAGAAATAAAGAAAAAAATTAAAGTATTCCTTTTATTCAGCAAAAATAAAGACACATCATACCCAAACCTATTGGACACTATTAAAGCTAAGAGGAAAGTTCATAGTCCGAAGTGCCCACGTAAACAAAACGGAGAAAGCTCACATTAGTGATTTAAGAACACACCTGAAAACTCTAAAAANNNNAGCAGACTCACCCAGGAGGAGTAGAAGACTGGAAATAATCAAACTGAGGGCTGATATCAACAAGATAGAAACACAGAAAACAATACAAAGAATCAGTGAAACAAAGAGCTGGTTCCTTGAGAAAATCAAGATTGACAAACCCCTATCCAAAATAACCACAAGGAGGAGAGAGAACACCCAAATTAACAAAATCAGAAATGAAAAGGGAACATAACAACAGACACTGAGGAAATTTAGATAATCATTAGGTCTTACTACAAAAGCCTGCACTCTACAAAATTGGAAAATGTAAAAGAAATGGACAATTTTTTAGATAGATACCATATACCCAAATTAAATCAAGACCAGGTGAGCAATTTAAATAGAACTATAAGTCACAAAGATATATAAGCCAAAAACCTCCCAACCAANNNAAAAAAAAAAGGCTCAGGGCCAGATTTAGTGCAGAATTCTACCAGAACTTCCTACAAGAGCTAATACCTATACTCCTCAATGGCTGGGAGATTTTTGATGATTGTTTTTTATTTCTTCAGCAGTTATAGGTCTGTTTAATTTAATTTTCTGGTCTTGATTTAATTTTGTTAAGTGATATTTATCCAAAAAGTTGTCCATTTCCTTCATGTTTCCCCAATTTTATGGAGGATAGGCTTTCAAAATATGACCTGATGATTCTCTGTATTTTTCCTTCTAATTTTTGTCTTTTCCTCCAGTTCTTTAAAGTAATTTTTCATTTTATTTTTAAGGCCCTCTATCATCTTCTTATAGCTATTTATAAGTTTCTTTACTTCTCTTTCATCTGCATTGGGATGTTCAGGTCTTGCTGAAGTAGAATCACTGGTTTCTGGTACTACCATACTACCATATTGTTCTTTATGTTGTTGAATGTATTCTTATGCTGTCCTCTACCCATCCCTTCCGCCAATAGGTGCAGTTTGGACCTGCACTTTAGGGCGTCCCTCTTTCTCCAGTTGGTGCATGTGGAGCCTGTGATTTAGGTGATTGCTCTTCTTCCAGTGAAGGCAGGCTGTGCCTCTGGTTGGTATAGATGCTGCTCTAGGGGATCCTCTCCAGGTGAAGTCAGGGCCAAGGCTCTGGTGGTAACCGTTGTGGTGTGGGCTGAATACGTGTGTAGGAATGGGTCACTGGGTGTGTTTCTGGTGGGGCTAGGGCCTAGATAGCAGGACCCACCAGGGGAACCCAGACACTTAACTTCTATGGGTAGTCTAAGAAAAACACTTGAAAGACTGAGTTCTCCGCCAAACTAAAAGCTGAGAGCATCTAAAGCAGGTGTCATCATCTTACTTTCTCCACTCTTTTCTTAATAGTTATATGACCATTCTTTATTTTTTAAGTTTTTTGACATTACATATAAATGTATATAAAAGGAAAATAATACTTTTCATTTTTCTACAGAAATTCCATTAACATTTTTGAGGAAAAATCGACATTTCAACAACTTTAATTCAGAATTTAACTAGAAGAACATGTAGTGCTATAATCTCAATTTTATGTATGTTTGATTCTGTTGTAGTCAAAATTGTCAAAGAAAAACTTTATGTAGGATTCATACAAACCATTGATTCAGTACTCAAAGCATTTTTGAAGCTTGAATTATTTATTGTTTCTCTTGAATTTCTCAGGATGTATCTGAAAATCTGTATTCTTGGTTATGTTTATTGCTTTCTTTATCCTAATTAAATTATATGCCCTATTATAGTTTCTTTCTTTTTTTACTAAAAACATCCATGTCCTAACATATTCAAAACAAAAACTGGAAATAATACTTTCCATCTGGAACAATTAAACAAGAGTCCACCAGTATATAATGGTCAGCTTACTTTAGTAATAAAGATAGTAACACTTTTGCCCCCTCTACCTACTGAAAAAAATAGTAATGTCAATTTGGCCAAAAAATTATAATAAGTGTGAAATAATAGCATCACAAGTAAAATAAAATCAGCAGATAAAAATGACAGCACTAAAATATTCTTACATTTTTATCAAGCAAAGGGACCCCTCTCCTGTCATACAGAATATTAAGTCTACAGTTCTGACGGTGAACAATTACCAAGTAAATATTTCCATATGTTTAATATTTTATTCGTGATCTCTAAATGCTGAAAAGCTTTTAGCTCCAGTTTTATATTATACTTAATGGTTGTTGCGTCTTTTGTTGCCAAAAATGAACTTCATGGCTTATATGGTCAGATGTTGAACTTGAAATAAAAGTACATGTTTCTCTGTGTATTTAAGTGTTTCTGTGCACAGACGTATGCATTAGAAAGGAGAAAGAATAACAAAAGAACCAACATTTAGGGAAATCTATTTAGTAATTCTTTGAGACTATCATGCTTTATTTTGCTTATATTTCTCCACTTCACCAATAGTTCTGACATCCTGTTTTTTTTTCTTTTGTTAAGTGTTTCCTAAATATTTAATCTTAGCAACAGATACACACGGGTATCAGAGGCAAGTGAATCCCTGACACATTATTGCCAATCTACATAGTAAGTTCCTGTCCATTGGTACCTTCTCAGAATTTTAACCAATAGAAATTTCTGTGATGATAAAAATAAAGAGGCACTTCAAAATTAGTTTTATTTGCAATGTGAAAAACAATGACCAGTGCTCAATGAGCTCAATCCATGAAACAGAAATCTTGTAAATAACCAGTATCTATAACTCATTTCTTAATACATAAAGATAAATAAAATGTAAAGTACATCTGATACAGTTAGCAGTATCTTTGCATGGGACTAATAGATTCAATAGTGTGGGCTATCCAGCTACAGAGCATGGTATAAATTCAAGTCATATATATACTATTAATAAAAAATCTTACCACAGGGCTTTATTTAGGTACTGTTTTCAGATTGTTTAAAACAATTTGGGGATTCCAGAGCTTTCTTTGTTTTGAGATTTCTGGCTCTAAATCTTTCATTCTTTCTTCATATTGTTTCTCAGAAGGGAACACTGGATCAAGGCTGTCAGGTAAAAGAAAAATGTGCTCAAATTATTTCTTCATTCTTCATGTTAAAATCTGGTCATTTTCACACCACAAAAATACTTTTAAAGTGCAAATGTATTCTATTGTCCCAGAATAGGAATTTTGTTTTCTTGCATAGTTCCCTCATGTCCCTCCCATCAAATCACTAGAGATATTTAAGAAGAACTTCACCATGGGAACCTGGTGACAGAAAGATGCCAGGGCATATTATTTTAGGAGCACGAAAATTGATTCTTGCCTTTGTTCTAACCAATAATGTATTCCTAACTAAAGTTTAGGAATCCACTTTGTTTACTACCAGTGAATTCTCCTTTAATTCTACCGCCATGGGAGCCCAGGTCTGTCTCCTGATCATAAAACATCATGGTACTTTGTAATAGATTATCATACGCTGTAACTACAATGATATGGACCCTAGATTCAGTGCTCTCTAAATTGTTTAATGTAGCTTGCATTAAATGTGTTTTTGGTGCATGTTCATGTGTGTATGTATGTTCTCATATGTGTGTATATGCATGGATTTGCATGCCTGTGAGGACTAATATTGAATTCATAAGTCTCCACTGATTTCATTTTGCCTTATTTATCAAACAAAGGTCTCACAGTTGAACACAGACCTCAACTGTAAGGTTATCCTTGCTTGTGCCATTCTCTAGAGATTCTTTGTTCCTACTTTCTGAAATTACAGAAATTGCAGGTGGGATGTCATTTTCATGGTATCTAGCAAACTTAACTGTGATAATGGTGGCAATTTGTTTTAAAACAACTACAAATTGTTTAATTTCTTTAAAGACTGTGATGAAAGAAGGTTTTTGCCAGAAATAAAGTCTATTATAAAGTAGATTCTCTTGGATATAACAAAATGAAACCCTACAAGAATTTATAAGTAGAATATATACCATCACCAAAATGAATCAAATGTATAATATTTTAATCAGTCACTGTTTGATAAAGGTTTTAGTAATTTTATAATATTGCATTTACATGAACATCAACCAGATAAAGCCATCATACAAAGACCTGCCATTGTCAAAAACTGGAGCTCTGGACAATGTAATTAAAATTATTAAATAAATGTAGAATAATATATGGTATGCATTAATATTCTACTAGGTAGATTGTTATATTGATGGGTGATATTTTGACATGTAATCAAAATTTTGTAAGTAAATACATTTAAGGTGATAGTTAATTTCACATTTATTTAAAAGTAGATAGTTAACTGTTTTACAGTAGAAATAAACATTTGTATTACATTAAATAATATCTGTCTGCATCCCATGTGACTATATAGGAGTTCCTTACTTACCTCTTACTACTCAGTTCACTGAGAGTAATTTTACTGCATATTTCAAGCACAGAAGAGCATATGGGCTGAAATAGAAACTGAATTATAATAAAATTTAACAAAGAAAATTTTTACAACTCTCTGAAAAAGCAGAAACAAAGCATTTACTAGATTTAAAACATCTAAACAATAAAAATATTAAAAAGGCAAAAAAGTGAGTGCACCGCAAATTATTGTTCATTTATATAATATATATTTTAGAAAGTCAAGATAGAAAAAAGTAATTGTGATTAAAGGTCTTTCACAGATAACAATTTTTTTTTTAACTAAGACATCTAAAAAAACTGATACATGTTTCAGTTTGTCCAAGAATACTTTGATGTGTTCTTTCATCTTAAGATGTAAAGAATCGTTAAAGACAGACCCAGCATGTTGCTAAAATAGATTTCTCTAATTTGCCTCCCAGCAAGCAAAAGTCATGATAATTAAGCCAAAGGATATTATCATTTATGATTACATCTTGTCAGGAGCTGTGGTAGTTTCCCAATTGGGTAGAGTGTGGGGATAGGACAATTAAATTTAGTGCTTAAATTACACTTATCTTAGGCAGAATTAATAAGACTCACAGTGAACTCCAAAATGACCAGTGGTAAAAGTAGAAAGACATCATAGTCCATCAAGCCCAATTTGGAGGGCCTGGACTTCAACAGAATATAATTTCAAAGTAAAACATAAGAAAAACGAAATAAAGTTCTTATTTTTATTGAGAAGCAAGAAAAATCATGGAAATTTAATTACACTAATAGAAAATTTCTGAGACCACCAACTTAAATTAATAACACTATCTTATTAAATATCTTGTATATTCACATATTTAAAAAGAGGACTTTTAATTTATATTCTATCTTTATTCTGTAGACAATTAATTTCTGGTAAAATTGTAGAAAATTTAAATAGCTCATTTAATTTTATGGTAACTCTGGCGCTTAATAAAAGGAATCCCACACTAGCTCAGTGCTAAGAAATATACAGGTATTTATTAATAGATAAAACTTACAAATCAGGATTCTCTGCTTGAACGATGGATAAAGATGAGTTCCAAACAAACCGAACTACCAAAACCGAGGGCCAGCAGGAAAGTCAGAGAGGAAGAGAGCAGGACGCCCTTCCGCATCCAGGTCAATAGTCTATAAGGTCACGCCCCAGTAAGCGGGTCGTTGTTAGCTGTACACCTTCCCGCAGCAGTTAACTTAATTTTGAATTGCCTTATGGAGAATTTGAACATATTTATACTTTTTATTCACATGGGGAGTCCATGCTCTTTTTTGTTGTTGTTGTTGTGCTTTCTTCATTTTTGAAAATGTGATTTTATTAGTGTTCCCCTTTAACTTTCCTCCTTCCATAGAGTTGTAAATATCTATCTTTGCATTCTTTCAAATTCAAGATATATCAAGATATAGATATAGATATATATATCAAAATATATTAATATATATCAGGAATTCAAGATAAATTCAAAGATATATCTATAACTTTGTACTCTTTCAAATTCAAGAACTTTTATCATTGAATTTTTTCATATACATATAATTCAATATATGTACACAAACACATTTATGAATACATACATATACACACATTCACATAGCTAACTAGACAAGTCCAGCCTTCTCAGTCTTTTCATGCTACATGCATGCATATATTTCACACTGGCCCTTTGGTGTTGGATAATCAATTGATATGCTCTTCTCTGGAGAAATTATTTCTCCTTCTCAGCATACCTTAGTTGTCTGCTTTTCTTTGCATCTCTATGGTTTAGGCCTCATGAGCTCCTAAACCATCCCCGCAACCCCAGTTCAACACCACACGTTCTAGATCAGCATGACTCGATCAGCTCATGTGTATTCTGTCATATCGGCAAAATTTCATGGGTATAATTTTGGACATTTTTGGGGGAACAAAATAAGACAGCAAACTGTCTGCTCCCCTGTCCCTTAAAATCTTTCTAATTAAAATCTTAAATTCTTCAAGAATGATTTCCATACCATTGAGGAGTTGGGAGGGGTATGTTTGGGATTAGAAGTATACAAGTAATTTCACAGGAACTGGGATTAATGAGGGTCTCTGATTCTGGAGAGAAATTGAGAGAAATCTTGAATAAGGGAAGAGGGTAAAATAACAGTAAGGATATTCAAAGAAATCATTAAAAATCATGCTATTAACTATATACTCTTATTGTACAAAAGAAGCCCCCAATGAAGACCACCAGCAATGTTTGTAATAAGAAGAGTGTTTTATTAATTCCAACCTTGGGGTGGTACTTGGAAACACCCAAAGGTCATAAGGGGGAAGTTGGGGAATTCCAGAAATGAGGAATTAATCTGATTTGTGGAAGAAAGATTAGTATGAGGGCTGAATGTTGGGAGATCCTAGGATTAGGGACCTTCCAAAAGCAGGGTAGTGAAAGTTATCTTCAGCTATCTGGAGACTGGGGGGCACCTACTAAGCCAGCAGAGAGAGGCTTTGTGGGTCCGCTAAGCTAGTAGAAGGGCCCTTGGGGTGCCTGCTAAACTAGCAGAAGGCTGTGTTTTTTATTACTTTTTTTTAGAACTGTTTAGTTCTTTCCCATTTCAGTGAACCAAAATAAGGTTTAGATTTCCATCCAGCTTCTAGGAGAGCCTAGTCTGCCCCAGCCCCAACTTCTCCCAATACCTGAAATACTCATATTTCCATAAGCTGTTCTATAAATAGGCATATAGAGTTTAAATAAATTTCCACGTGATTTCTTGTTCTTCCCCTATCCATGTTAACTGTTTATAAGATCACATATTTTGACAATTAAGCAAGAAAATAAAAAAATTACTATAGTTTTCATCACTTCAATGATGGTAGTTTTCTGCATAAAGATATAACTGATGACTTTTAGTTGTCTCTGTACACCATTTCCTTGTTTGTTCAGTTACCACATTCATTACTTTTAATTCAATGATTTGGTACCTATACATATTTGGCCACAGGGATATATTATCAGCTGTAACTTAATAGTTCATATGAAAAGTAGTTTTACATATGTGATCTTTTAATCTTTACTATACATTGATATTCAAGTTAAGAAATTTGTTTTAAAAATCTTATCAATGGGCAGTGAACTTTCCAAGCCATATATCCTAAATGGAAGTAATTTTATATATTCCCCTTTCTAGAAATACATATAACCACAATCTTTATTTTGCTAAGACAGTTTTGATGAATCAGTCTTCAATGACTAGAGTATTTTCCAATTATTATTCAGTAAACATGGTTCTTAAATGAAAAACCAGTTCAGTGATATATATAATCTTGTTTTCATTTTGGTATTACCATTACAGTTCATAATCTTTTGTGAAATTAAACTGCTTCTTTCACATTCTTCTATCCAAAAAAAAGTGGCCAGAGGCAGAAGGAGTGTAGGTGGGAAGCACAGAAAAGATATAGGCATGAAAAAAGTAAATGGAAAATAAGAAACACTCAAAAAAGAAAAATTAAACCAGCCTAGGTTGGTACATCTTCCAAGTATAAATGTTATTTAGACAAAACAATAAGAAAAATGAGTAAGAAAATTTAAACTAGATGGGACCACAGGAATTCAAACACATCATTGCATGCTTACAGATCTATAGGTATTTTACAGTTCTGGGATTATTGAAGAGGGTCTCCCTGGCCAGAGAACAGTAGTTTGACCAGGAATTCCTAAGGCTGGTATAAACCTTTCTGGTGTCATTTTTCTTTAAGCTCATATATTAAGTATAGACCTTATGTTATCTGAAGGCTTGTCTAACTTGCAAAACTTCAAAACCTACTTTAAGGAACTCATAACAGGTAACTCTCTCCAAGTGCACTGCTGAAGGTGTTAGACTTACTTAAGTATTGGAAACAAGCTTTCTAAAACATATAAAACCAGATTTGGAAAACTATTCAGCATTCCCCAATATAAAACTATGTCTATTGTCTCATGACTTTTCAGAAGTTTCTTAAATTGTAGCAGTTCCAAAGAAAATATCACAAAGGTATCTCATTTTAATAATCCAATCAATTATTCCAATATATTATAAATATGAGTATTATTCCCAGCAACCATTAAAAGATAATGAGAGCAAGATTGATTTATAATTACATATATACAATGTACATTCTTCAGTAATAAAAAACCATGTGTTGTTTTACCCTCTTGGTCATGCCTACTTTCTGATTCTTAGGGTCCTTACAAGTACTGTGATGACTGAATAGACACATTACACCTGCTTTGGGGCTGGAAACTTGAAGCAGCGTGTTCCTGGCTAAGCAAGAGCTTTATGGTGCTAGCTAATAGCAGCATGCTTACTGAGCGAAAGCTGTCAAGGAAAAGAGAAACCTGTATGGAGTCCATCATAAAAGAAACAATTTCAGATTCACTTTTGATTAAACCTGACGGTTAATATTAATTGAACGTGACTTCTTAAAGGCTTTGGGGAACATCCCTGTTATCAGTTTATGTTTCTACGTTCGTATAATAAAGAAATCTTTCTGGATTAAAGTGCATTCTGCAATTAGCATGAAAATTCTTTTTTATCTTTGTTCTTTGGGAAGTGATAGGGGCTGAAGAGATGGCTCAACAGTATAACATATGCTATTCTTATGGATGACACTACTTTGGGTCTTTGAATCCAAGTCTGAGGACTCACAAACTGCGGCAATCCCAGCTCCAGAAGATATGACATCTCTCAACTCCAAAGTCACTGGAATTAATGTACATATGCACTGACACAAACAAACATAAATACATATAACTGAAAGCAAAATAATTTAAAACAATAGTATAAATATAAAATGTAAGGATGTATCAATTTCTATTGTTTAAATTTAAAAAGTAAAGGATACTTCAAACTCATGATCCTCCTGCCTCTGCCTTCTTCAGCAAATCCTAAAGAGGAGGGGAGAAGAGGAGAGGTGAGGAAATCTTGAGGAAATGGGATAGTTGAAAAGGAGGAAAGACAGTGATGAGAGCAAGGAGAAAGATAATCTTGACTGAGGGAGCCACTATAAGTTTAGCAAGAAACCTGGCTCTAGAAAAATTCCCAAGAATCTACAAGGATGACCTCAGCTAAGACCCTAAGCAAGAGGAGAGGAGCCCCGATCTTGACTTGCCCTGTAGTCAGACTGCTGAATTTCTTTAATATCACCATAGAGCCTTCATCCAGCAACTGCTGGGAACAGAGGCAGAGACCCACAGCAGAGCATGGGACTGAGCACCCAAACTCCAGTTGAAGAGTTGGAGGACTGAGAATATGGGCAAAGAGGTTAAGACCATGATTGGTTCACGCACTGAAACAGTTTACCTGAGCTAATGGGAGCTCACCAGCTCCAGTTGGGCTGGGGAGGGACAAGCATAGGATTAAACTAGTCCCTCTGAATGTGGTTGACATTTGCATGGCTGGGGCAGACTGAAGGGACCACTGGCAGTGGGTACCAGGATTTATCTCTACTGCATGTACTGGCTTTTTGGGAACCTATTCTCTTTTGATGATACTTTGCTCAGCCTAGATATAGTAGGGAGGGCCTTGGACCTTCCCCAAAGCAATGCGCCTTGCCCTCTCTGAGGAGTGGATAGGGTGGGGTAGGAGGGTATGTGGAGAGAATGGTAAGAGAGGCAGAAGTGGAAACTTATATTGGTATATATAAAAATACTGTTTGTTTTCTTTTTTAAATAAATTAAAAACTAAAAGATACTAAATGCTATATTTGGTAAAATAATTTTAATCATTTCTAGAGTCATTTGAAATATCACTAGTTTTATATTAAATTAACTATAGAAAGTGTTTTGTGAATGAACTTTACTAGTTTTCTAAAATATCCATTAAATTATTAAACTCTTTTTAAATTTAAATTGAGCAAAGAGATTTTGTTGTTTGCAGTAGGATTTCACTATTATCTGTGTCAATTTAATTTTATTTGTTGAAAACTTACTTGCAAAGTAATATTAGGACATTGGTCTTTAGCAGGTTGCTGGCTCACAAGGATGGAGGAAGTACACTCAAGCTCAGTCATTCAGGGTTTAACAGTGATCTGCACTACAGAGTTGAAGTTTTCTGACTTTTGCTACCGTAAACACAATGATCCCCTTACTTGGGTGTTTGAGATAATTAAATAGACATTGCAAAGAGTATGCCATCTAAAGACACACAGTATGGCCCAGAAAGAGGCAGTAGAAAAAATAATCCAAAGTCACCAAATATTCTTCCAGAAGTTTCCAAAATCCTTATTTATCTAGGCAGAGAAACTTGATCCAACAGCATCTCTGTGAGGGATCCTGACTTGAAGGGAGTTCAAAGGAGAGGATTTAGTGAAGATTTTTAAACACTCTCTTGTCATTAAACAAGCAAAGCTGACTTAGCAGATTGGACCCAGGGATAACTCTCGGTGAAGAAACTGATTTGGGAAGCAGCAGAGAGTTTTAAGCTTTAAACTTCACACCATGATCCTCGTACTTAGCCCTGCCAGCAATCAAGCTCTGGTCACCCAGGCTTTCCTGGGGATAAAGATAAAGCTATTTCATCTTAGTTATAACTCAACTCTATATCCACAGTGGACATATGGGAATGGTTGACAGTTTCCTGAAGCCATAGAGATAGTAGAGCAGGAGCTGACCAAGAACAAATATGAGGGGAAAAAAGAGAGGGAAGAGTTTTCTGGATAATTTTCAATTACCATCCCCTATAACCATCTCAAAATCTGGAAAAAAAGACATTAAAAACTCCATAAATTAAGGCCCAAAGGTCATGCAGTGCACCAAAAACACATGGAATGCAACTGATTAGGAAGGTTTTTGCAGCATTTATTTTACTTGGAGTTTCAAACGTGGCTTCATCAGTTTCCTCAATAAATGCCAACACCGACTTATTTTTTCCCATCTGGATTTTTTTTTCAAAGTATTCATTGGTATGTTCTTCTGTATGCCATAATGCTGTTCATTCTGTGAAATGTGCATCCTAACAGCCCCTCTAGGAAAGAGAGCATGTATACCTGTAGAGGTCCAGAAAAACAGTTTACGCTTAAGGAATTATCACATTCTAAGATAAGTTTGCTTCAAGAGAGGACAAAATATAACAAAAAATCCAACAGCTACAATGTCTTTTTTTTTCCTTGAGAAGAGATGTATCAAGTCTTTCTTCTGTAGACTCAAATAAACATTTGTGGTATTTTAATAGCAAAGTATATCATGTCTTATTAAGCTTTTCAGTAGCATTAAAAATCATATCTAAAGGTTATTATTCATCATATATTGATAACATTGTTTATCCACTTTTAATGTGTTTAGAGAATTTTAATTATTTGCCATTCAGAAGATGCTCACTAGACCAATCTCAAGAAAAGTAACATAAATACAATACCAATACATAAAAAGGCAATTAGCTGAAACATAGATTCAGTGATTGGATTGTAGAAAAATACAATGTAGTCTCAATCTTTACACAAACTGGCAATTAGTAAGAAAGGTGAAATTTTGATAAATAATAAAATGAATAGTTTATAATTTTATTTGCATATTGGACTAATATTTATAAACTCAAAGGGCAAGAAGCAATACTAAAATATATCAGGTCACAGGGACATGCAAAGAAGAGCTTGTTGAAGAGCAGAACCTAGCAACAGATTTTTTAAAACCCTGTGTGTATTAATTAATTTGATTATTATTAGATGATGTTCAATACTAAGATATCAAAGTTAAATAATAAAAGGCTTCTAATGCTTGATTCAGACCATGACTTGAGCCTATATGCTCGAATTAGAAACATTTCTAAATTTAGGAAAATATTAGACTTATAAAATTATAATTATTGCAGAATTTGATTTAGTTTACTAACTGCGTTTCTTATTTGCAAGAGTAATATATATTTATGTACATAAAATATGTATAACAAAGACATATAAAATATATAAAATTTGTAATGACCCCTCACCGTATAATGGACAAAAATTCATTGAAGTATTGCTATGTGTTATATGAATTAATCTTGGAAAAATCTTTATGCTTAAAATAATAAATACTGAGGCAATATATAAGAAGTAGGCATGAAAAATAAGTATTTGTAGTTAATACCTTTTGTTATTGTAAAATTATGTAAGAAATGATTCTTTATACATATTACATTTAGAAAACTATGTCATAAATGCAAACATATACATGTAAACAATATATATTAAAAATAAAATGAAAATATAATTAATGAAATATGTATAAAGTGTGATGAATAATGTGATTCAAATAAAAATATTTTTCTTGGTAATGGAATCAGTGGGTAATATGTATAATAGAGAACACAACTGTTTATCCAGAACCAATAAGGAGATCAAATTACATGGAACATAAACAGAAGACTTAAACATCAATTATTATTAATTATAATAACTGTTACATGCTGAAAGTTAAATAAAAGTTAAAAGAATTTGGGTTTATCAGGGATATTCATCAATAGTTTTGTTGTTTATTATATCTTTATCAGATTGGGTATTGGAGCAATACTTGCATTTGGCATGATTTTTCTCTTTACTTTCCATTCATTCTTTTTCTTTAATTTTTTTAAATTTTGTTTGAGTGTAAGAAGGACTGGTTGTAATTTTTTGAAGGACTGTTACTGTTACTGTTATGCCTGGAATCCACCAAGGCAAAAACAAACAATATGCAATACTTGTATTCAGGATTTTCTTTGCTTACAAACTGTACTTATACAGTGTATTATAAAAGAGTGGTTTTACTTTGATCCCTTCGATAACTCTGTTCATTCAGTAGGAATATGCCTTTACTGTTTTATAAGAATTACCTTCCATAATCACTTAAATCTTTCAAATAACTGTGTTGTGTTTCGGTGTCTGTGTGTGTTTATGTGTTTGTGTGTGTGTGTGCATTTAATATGATCAAGTTATGTAGACTCTGACCTACAGGCTTTCATGAACATTACCACATGTATAATAGCAAATACCAATTCTTACAAAAAGTTCATATTTCATAAAATTAGCATATTCTTTACTATGCAAATCTTTTATTACTACCTAATTTTGGCAACTGCTGAGCTATTTACTTTAATTCTCGATACAATTTTATGTTTCCCTACTGATACTTATATCTTTTTTATAAAGTTGATTTTATATTTTAATTTGTATATTCAAGATACACCTACACCATTGCATTTTCTATATTTACCATTAAATTGNTATATATATATATATATGCTCAGTATCTGATAGGGATATTTTTATTGTTTCTAGATTTTAAGATGATGTATATATAAAATCTCTGGTAAATTGTAAATAAAATATAGTCTGGTGATATTGTTATGACTCTCATTACTGAACAATTTCTTGGTCACATATTAAGAGTAACATTACTTAATGAGATTCTGCTAAATAAAATTCCTAAGACTACTAATTATTGCTATTCATGATTTTAATTCCCATATAAAATTAATTTAGATACAATATTTTATATCACTGACAGTAAGTAGCATTCATACTATAACTTTTTATTGTATTTTAGACATTTTAATGAGTGTGCAATGCGATTTCACTTCTGTCTTATTTTACATTTACCTAAGGCAACTGATGTTTACAGCATGAGTATCTGCATCCTCTGAAAAATCTATACAACAGGTCTTGCCTCCTAAAATGCTATAATTAGGATGAAATGAGATCATGAGTCAGAGACATATGTAGGTATAAATCTCTTACAAGAAAATATAACAGGAAACTTGTTTCCTTCATTTCAAGTGCTTTAAGGGAGAAAGAAAAGACATTCAACTAAAATCTATGATCAGTCATTATCTGAGAGTTTTCCAAGACCTTGACTTTGGGGTTCATGACCCCTGAAATGTAAGTTATATAATAGTAGTTTACCTTTTAACAATGTAAATATGGAATCCAATATACAGCACATTGTGTCAAGTAGATAATACACAGAAGTACACACTTTCCACAACTGATGAATATCGACCATAGTCCTTGATGACTTCAGTTTTAGTATTGCAGGCAAAACAATCAGTAATTATTATTTACACAGTTTCAAAGACCACAGATTTGCTCTCACTTCAACTTAATCAATCACATTAAATGTTTTCTTTGCTTATACGGTACAGAGCTTTCAAATATTCATTGAAAACAATGTACATCGTTACATTATCACAGCTGATGTTCTAACACCACTAACCCTGTGTTTTATAGCCCATGTTAAGTAAAATAGGCTTATGTGGTAGTAATCACTATGGCAGTGTGCATGTACAGAGACTATGGTGATTCTTTCTGCAAAGGAAGTCTCATATTCCAAGAAAATACCAAAGACAGAATAATGATTTAAAATTTATGAGTAGTATCATTAGTTTCCCATTGAATTTATTTCTACTTATGAAATGAGGCAAATATAACCATAAAAAGGAAAGCTACATCTGTGAAATTGTGTGATGTAAGCCAATGAGCATTTAATGTTTACTAGGGCAACCTTAGTGAGGATATGTGTTGAATATCAATAATAAGCCATTTTCATATGCTCAATTTCTTTAGCAGCATCAATTTTCATGTAATTACCCATTTTATTAGGATGTTTTCTTATATTTCTACTTTTAATCGTTTTTATATCTACATATAGTTTCTTTTGGAATGTGTACTCTGGAAATGTTATTTCATTCTGTTGCTTTTGTCCCTCCCACCCTTGCAAACTAGAATTTACAACAGTAATGTAATGAAACGAGTTAGTATTGTGATTTGCTGAAAATACTTTAGGTATTGAGTCTAGAAGTGAGTAACCAGTGTGAGGTCATATTGACTTTCTCCACTGTCATTCTCTAAGCTATGCAAGGGCTGTTTCCTCTATATACAATTAAGCACCATGAGAAACTCTTACATGAAACATGGGCTGTGCATAGCTTCACTTCCTTTTTGGCTCATCTTTTTGTTATTGAGCATGCAAATAAATATTCCTAAAAAAATAAAAGGCTTTTTTGAATTGAAAAGTCACTTCAACATTGTCAAATATTTCTTGATTATGTTTATCTTTATCTGTTTCTGTAATGTCTATTTTGATGTATCATCTCTGTGACTATACCATATTCTTTTTAAGTGATTCCTTTCTATATTAATTATAATTCTAAAATTTAGCTTGGATGAATTCTTTTTTAAAGTATTAAAATAATTTTATTTGTTTAATATGTTTTTTGTGATATGAACACATTCCAATGAGTATATTTAAGCATATGTGAATGAGAATGTTGAATCCAAAGTGAAATCAAGTATCTTTTTCCATTTCTTTCAACCTTATTATCTGAAGTAGGGATTGAAGCTACTATCTGGTACCATGGGCCCTCTGAGTTTCTACCATACCTGGTACCCCAGGTTTAAGAGTATAAGTATGTGCAGTGATGCCATGTTTCATATTTGTCCACGGAAACTCTATTAATATTTTCACATGTTTTATGTCTGGATCTTTTTCCATGTTCCTATCCCTTCAGAAATTCGTTGAATTTTCCAAGTATTTTATAGTTTTCCGAGCATATTCTATGGTGTTTGCTCTACACAAAGTTCAATGAACACTGTGTATCTGTGTCCCCATCAATAGATTATATAAAACCATACTTGTATTTTTTTCCTTTTATTGAAATTTAAGTTTTTGGTCACATAATATATCCTAATTGCAATTTCCCCTATCTCTATTCTTCCCAGTTCTTTTCCACTATATTCAAATTCATGCTCTTTCTACTATGAGAAAACAAGCAGACTTGTATGGATAATAATTAAAATACTAATTCAACATTAAAGAAAAATCCTAACATATTGGAATAGAACAGAAGAAGTAGAAGGAAAAGAGCCCAAGCGAAGGAACAAGAAGCAAAAATCCACTCATTCTCACTCTCAGGAGAATTCTCAGGCAGAGCAACCCTGTAGCTGCCCAGGCCCAGAACTAGGATTATGGCTCCACTGACTCCAACGTCTACTACTTCTATCCTCTGTTGTAGCACGTAAAGGAACATGTTCCACTGGTGCAAAGCTGCTGATTCTCCACAACACAGATCAACAACAGGATATCCATGAAGATGTCCAGTGAGGGCCCAGTATCAATAGTGTAGCAGAAATCAGAGGTCTTGATCCAGACCAATGACTCCTTTGCAATGAACACTTGAAAGCAAAGATACACACAAAAAGGGTTTACTGCGTGACTCACTGGGTCGCATGAGGCTTCCATGATGAGATTTTCAATTTTTCCCATTTATTTTTCTTTTTGCCGTCTCTTAAATTTTGTTTTATTTGGGGAATGTGTGGGTGCAGGAGTGAAGGCAGATGAGAATAGACAGAGAAATGAGTGGTCACAAGATATGTGTAAAACACACATAGAATAAATTTAAAAAAGAGAGAAAAAGAATACCATGGAAACTCTAAGCTAGAAGGCAAAGGACCTATATCATATAAACAAAGAAGAAAATAAAACTAATAAAAATGTAACATTTTGAAAAAAGGAGGTAACCTTGGCATGACCTTATGAGCCAAGGATCTCCAAAGATGCCTTCGAGTTAATTTTCTTTTGTCCATCTATTGCTGGGCACATAGCCTACCTACCCTAAGAGTAGTTGGTTACTCCAATGAAACTCCCTTGGTAGCATTTCCTAACCACTGAGAAAGGAATTTGATGGAGACATATGATTTAAGACCCAGTAGTCCAAGGTCTCTCACTATTTTCACATTGTCTGGCTAGTTTCTGTATTCCTATCACCTGAAGCGGGAGGAAGCATCACAGATGAAGGATGAGCAAGGTACTGTCTGTGAGTTTGACAGAATGTCATCAGAAAGCATCTTATTGCTAGTTATTTATTAACACAGTACTATGCAGGTTTGCTGTCCAACAAGCAATGGGTGAATAACTCCTCTTACTTTACTCTCTCATCCGCATAAGCAGTCATTTTTTTTATTGATCTCAGGCATTCTGTTGGATGTAAGATAAAATTTCAAAGTCATTTGACTTGAACGTCATTGATGGCTAAGGTTTTTGACTATTTCTTTATCACCATAAATGTGTTGTTTAGTCTCTCAATTTAACTGGGAGACCTGTCTCTGATAGTTGACAAATGCCTCAAAAGAGAATCTTATTACGTTTATTTCTTGCTGTATTCTCTGATATTTTTATTTAGGTTTCATACATTTTGTATCCTTTGGTCACTGTAATAAGGGGTTTTCTTTGAAGCTTTAATTAGGTATTGGTCTCTCTAGACGCTGTATATATTAAAAATTAATAAGAGTCTTCACAGGTTTTATCCAGGCCCCCTCCCAATGCTATACTTCTCCCAGTGTGTCCCTTTCTTTTTATACCTGCATCAAAATTTTAGCTTTCTCTTCCTCCCTTTGGAATTGAAGAATTTCATCCCTTCCTTTGTAGGTTAAACTTTCTAAGGAGAAAAATATGAGCATAGTTTCTTGTGGACATATTATTTTGGAACATATATAGTGGAAATAATTTTACTTTATAGCAGGCAAATGTGTTCTAGGCATAAAATTAAAAGGTCCCGTTGCTGCAAAAGTACAAGGCCTGCATTATTAAGCTATAAATCTCAGAATTAATAAACAAGATAATGTTTACTGCTAATTGTCAATTAGTATATTATTTTCCTCATTCATTTCAATGCCTAAAACAAATGCAATTTCCTTGTTTCTATCCATTCTTACAAAAGAACAATAATATCTAAAGTTGGAAAGCATTAAATTAAATATAAATATGTTATGTATGTGCATCTTAATTTAACTTCATTCTATTTAAGAATTAATAATAAAACATATCAAGTTATGAGAAAAAATTTCTGTTTATTGCAGCAGAAATAAAGACATGCCATGATTAGGGTTGATATGTATATATCACATTAGAATTCAATTCACAGTGTTTAATATTGGTATAAATAGAATGACTATATGATTCAGGATTTTTATGTGGACTATTATTAGAAACAATAGGCTCCTTGGGCTATTCTGAAAGATGAGCAGAAGAATAAGAGGTAGTACATGACAAGAATGTCAACACATGATGTTTATGATTCCAATTTCTTTGAAGGATTGGGGTAATTTTTTAACAGATTAAGACATTCTTTGTAATTTTTTTCTTATATCTTTCTGAAAAAGAATTTCAACAAAATCTTGAAAACTGAAGATGGATTTCATTTTTTTCATTCAGTAATAATAAAAGTCCAGTATAATTTAATATCAATAGAATACCTTTAACAAGTTTTCCTGGGGGTAATATATAGATTTGATGACATGTTAAATCTCATAGCTCTAGGAAGCATAGTGGTGTCCAAATACCATGAAGGAATCCCACATAGACTATTAGTGAGGTGCCTTCCTTTATCACCCACATGGAGTCCTGCTCCTCTGCCCCAGCAGAATGACAGGCCTTAGCTGTGATGGAAAGTGGAGAGTACAAAATCAGTGGTTTCCTGATTTTCTTTCCAAAGTACTCAATCATCCAGGCAGAATAACTGTGTCTTTCAGGAATGAATATAGCTTATGATATTGTGTGTTAGGGGGAAAAGCATGTATACCAAAGAATTCACAATATTTTAGTAAAATAAAATATTAAGTCATGTGATTCCTGGAGTAAAAAATTGCCTTCTGTGATATAGTTCAGATACTAAACTGTTTTATTTGCCAAAGGTAAGACCTTATCTTTACTTTACTTCTCATGTGTCATTTTAGAGAGTTGCATATATTTAGGTAATTGTCATATGAAGTTGTGGCAAGCTAGAACTCTTTGACCTTCAGACAAGGTGGAAATAGGCTCACATTTTTGTGCCTGCACATATGCTTTCCTTTTTAATTAATTTTAATAGAGCCTGAGCTTTTTTAAGGGAAATGATCATATATGCCTTAGGCAATCACCTTTTCATTTTCTATACTTACCCATCATCACTACATACATTTTCAACATACATGCCCATGTCTTAGGTACCTTGGGTGGGGAAGGATCATACTCATCTAAGACTGCTGACCTGGGTAAGCAAAGGGTTAAGAAAGAAAGCACTTCTAGACACTTTGCACCTTTGAGCAAGCCAAAAATTCTGACCTTCAGGCAAGGTAAAAATATGTGTCACCTCATCTTGAAATTNTATCTATCTATCTATCTATCTATCTATCTATCTATCTATCTATCTATCTATCTATCTAACAAGATATGCATATATGTATATAAATAAACATTCATACATATATCTATACATGCATCTCTATATATAGTTGTAGATAGAATGACAGACAGACAGAAAGGTAGATGGATAGATATAGATATATCACACACATATTTAGAATACCATTTGTTTTTCTTCATTTTGGGGTTTGTTTTACTTTCACTAACATTTTTCATATATTGGTTAAATATGTATCCTGACTATGTGTCTACATATCTAAAAAATAAATGGAAAGAGAAAGAGGAGTGTGTTTATAGGTGTAGAGATTTTATTACAAATCTAGTGTTCTCTATGAGGGAGAATCAAAATCTACGGCACTTAATGATCCACCCATTGCTGTCTCAACTAGAGGAATAACATCTTGAGCAATCAGCCACCCAAAACAGAATATTCATGAAGACATCCTATAGATTGATGCTGAAAAGTCTTAAAGAGTATTGAAAATGCTTGCAAAGATTATTGTTTTATTTATAAAATTGTAATATACAGATTTGCAATCACTTTACTCTTTCTTTTACTCCCTTCAAATACTCCAAAATGTCTTTCTCCTTAACACTGATGGCATGTTTGATTAATTGTCGTTATTTGATTCTTTTATCTCTATATATGTATTTTTGATTCATAAATATAATATGCCCAGTCTGTATTTTGTTTTGATATTTAATAAAAAAAACTTGATCTATATAAAAGAGCAAATTCTAAATAAGACATTTAAAAATAACTTTGAAAATTCGAGCAAAATATTTACCTTTTTAATTGAGCAAAGGTAAAAATATGTAAGTAAAGGTGCAAAATCATAGCAAGTATATGCAATTTATGTGTAGAACATTCATCAACGTTATGAGGACCATTGTGAACTTGCAACTATGGCAAACAACCAGAATTGCCAGGAAACAAAAGGGTAATACACTAGAATTCAGAAAAATAAGTTAATTGATTTTTGTACATTATCAAGGGTTAGAATTTCCTGAGTTGTATTGATAGAACTATGTCCAATTGATATTTATCAAAAATCAACATGCAGCAACTTTGCTTGAAGGCATTAAATGTCACTAATAATTTCCAGTTCACAACAACTCCAGAAACTACAGTATGTTTTCAGGTAAGTCCTGAACAATTTCTTAATCTCCATTAAATCATATTTGAATGGATAGTTTGCTATTATTCATTATCATTTAAACAAATGAAATTTTAACTACTTTATTTAAAATGGAAATTAATTTACTCTAATTATTTTCATCAGAGCCATTTTAAACACATGAAATATTATACATAATGTTACTTGTGAAACTTAAACTCTTTGTTTTAAGTCATATTATTTTAAAAACATGCTAAATGCACATCTTTCTGTTTGTGTGTTTGCATTCTTGAATATAACTTAAATAAAATATTCTTATCATTCAAGTCAATATTTCTATATGTTTAATGTTAACCACAAAATATTCTGTTTTATGTGCATAATTATTAGACTGTAAATATGAACTCAAAATATATTAGCAATATATTAGTAATAGCTTATCAATGTCCTTTCACAACTTTTGTATTTCTATATGATATTAATATATTTCAAATCTATAAATTAAGTGAGCATTATGATCCACTTAGAAAAATATCAACTTTTTCAATTTATTTACAAGTGGATTTAAAATTATAAAATAATCTGTCCACTTCATTTATTCCACATGTTCTTGTGACAGGTGTGTTAAATAAAACACCTATTTATGTGAATCATTCACTTTTAAAAATATTCAGAATGATGTGTGTGCTTGGATCTGTTTTTACTGTTTTTATTTTTAAAATGGTCTTATTTTACATCAGTTCCTTCTCCTATTCTCATCAGTTCCTCCTGTTCTCCCCTTCCCCTCACCTTCTCCTCACACCAACCCATTCCACTCCTGAGAGAGGATGAGACATCCCATGGGGAGTAAACAAATTTTGTCACATCACTTAGGCAGAACCAAATCCTACCCCCAGTATCTAGGCTGAGCAAGTTATCCCGCCATAGGGGATGGGCTCCAAATAGCAAGTTGATGTACTATGGAAAATACTGGTTCCACTGCTATTGGCCTCACAAACTGTCCAGTCACACAACTGTCCTTAACACCCACATTAACAGGTCCTAATTCAGCCTTATGCAGGTTCCCCAGCTGTCTGTTGGGAGTCAATGAGCTCCCACTTGCTTGGGTAAACTGTTTCTGTAGGTTTCTCCATCATGGTCTTGATCCCTTTGCTAATAGTATTGCTCCTCCTTCTCAATGACTAGACTCCAGGAGTCCAGCTTACTGCTTAGCTGTGCATCTCTGCATCTGCTTCCAAAAGTTACTGAATGAAGGTTCTATGATGACAATTACGGTACTCATCAATCTGCTTAAAGGGAAGGGCAATGAAAGTACCCTCTTTATTATTTTTTAGTTCTTAGCTGGAGTCATCATTGTGGATACCTGAGAATTTCTCTAAGTGCCTGGATTCTTGCTAATCCTTTAATGGCTCCCTATTTCAAAGGAATTTCTTTCGAGAGAGAGAGAGAGAGAGTCTCTCTCTCTCTCTCTCTCTCTCTGTGTTTCCTTCACCCAATTTAACCTTCCTTATCCCTCATGTTCTCATTCCCACGCTTCTTCTCTACCCCCTCCCCTCATGCTAACAATTTACTAAGAAGATCTTGTCTACTTACCGTTACTGAGGGGAGACCATGTATATCTCTCTTAGGATTCTCCCTATTTCCTGTATCTTTGGGGTTGTGGATTACAGCCTGGTATCCTTTGTTTAATGTCTAATATCCACTTATGAGACTTATGAGTGAGTACATACCATGTTTGTCTTTCTGTGTCTAGCTTACCTCACTCAGGATGTTTTTTCTAGTTTCATCCATTTGTATGAAAATTTCAAAATACGGGGATTTTTTGTTTGTTTAACCACTGAGTAGTACTCTGTTCTGTAAAAGTATCACATTTTCTTTATCCACTTTTCTGTTCAAGGGTATGTAGGTTGTTTCCAGGTTCTGGCTATTATGAATAATGCTGCTATGAACATAGTTAAGCAAATGTCCTTATAGTTTGAATGTGCATCCTTTGGTTAAGATTGGTCCAAGACTGGTATTGCTGAGTCTTGAAGTAGGTTGATTCCACATTTTCTGAGAAACTGCCATACATACTTCCATAGGGACTGTAAATTCTAAAGACTCAATGTAATCTCCATCAAAGTCCCCAGCACAATTCTTTACAGACCTTGAAAAAATAATACTCAACTTCAAATGGAAAAACAAAAATCCAAGATAGCCCAAACAATTATGTACAACGAAGGAACTTCCAGAGGTACAACAATCCCTGACTTCAAGCTCTTCTATAGAACTTTAGTAATAAAAACAGCTTGATATTGACACAAAAACAGAGGTAGACCAAGGGAATTCAATCTAAGACCCTGATATTAATCCACAGACCTTTGAACACCTGATTTCTGATAAAGAAGATGAAATTACACAATGGAAGAAAGAAAGCATCTTCACCAAATGGTGCTGGCATAACTAGATGTCAACATGGAGAAGAATGCAAATAGATACATTCTATCCCCATGCAGAAAACTCAAGTCCAAGTGCAACAAAGACCTCCAAACAAATCTAGCCACACTGACCCTTATAGAAGAGAAAGTGGGAAGAAACTTTGAATTCCTTTGCACGGGAGACCACTGCTTGAATATAACATCAGTAGCACTGACAATGAGATTAAAAAATAATAAATTGGCTTCCTAAAACTGAGAAGCTTCTGTAAGGCAAAGGACACAGTCACCAAGACAAAATGGCAGCCTACAGAATGGAAAAAAAAAGTCTTAACCACCCACCTGACAGAGGGTTGATCTCCAAATTATACAAAGAACTCAAGAAAATAGATGTTCAAATATCAAATAATCAAATAAAATTAGGTACAGTTTTAAACAGAGAATTCTCAAGGGGAAATCTCAAATGGATGAAACTCATATAACAAATTGCTCGACAACCTTAGCCACCAGGGAAATGCAAATAAAAGCAACTCTGAGATGCCATCTTACACCTGTCAGAATGGCTAAGATCAAAAACAGTAATGAAAGCTTATGCTGAAGAGGATGTGGAATAAGGGAAACACTCCTCCATTGCTGGTGGGAGTGTGTTGATATCTTTAATGAACACAAATATTTTATTTCTCACCTATAATTGGGAAATAAAATGAATTAGTATTAGTCTGTCTTTTGCTTCAAAATGAGAAAAAGTGAATAATGTTTACTTGGTTTTTCCTGCCTGAAGACATAGGATTAGTATGTACTTAATTTTATGATGCACTTTCTATTTCACCTGAGCTGATTTCTTGACTTGTAATGGCCCTAAGCCTTCCAATTTTACACACAATCTTCTCTTATCACCAAAGCTATAAAATTTATTGATAATCTCTCAGCCATAAAAGGAACATATCTATTACAAACCTTAGCCTTGCCTCTGGGATCATTACATAATTAGAGGGCAGAAAGAGCATAAAATCCTAAAGTGGATAATGATGAGAAAATATCTGGATACAGCTCATTAGTGGAACATATGAACAAACCTAAGTTGCAAGTAAATATATTTTCAAAGACAGATATATTGACAACAAGGAAGGAGAAATTTCATACACAATCTAACCCATAGCTTTTAACGTATTGGTAATTATTAGTTAAAAACAGAGGGGGGTAAAAGAGAAAGAGTTTCAGATTTTCTCTGAGAGTGTATTCCCTGAGAAGTTGACTAAGAGCCACTGGAAGATCACAATCCAAGAACATCTGGGCAACAAAAATTGGTCTTGACTATTTTCTTTTATTAAGAAAAAAGACAAAGCAAGACACAGAGTAAGGTGGGCAGAGAAAAGAAGGGTGGTTGGGAAGACTTGGAAGAAGGGAGGTAATGATGAAAATTCTTTACAAAATTTCCCCAAACAGATACTTAATATAAAAAACAAATCCTAAGCCTTTAAAATTATAACATATTTGTTTTCTTACATTTCATGAAAAAATATAAACTTTAATATTTTATATATATTTATACATGCTCCAGTCAATTTTTTTTAAGTTTATGGAAAGTAACTTCTTCCCTAAGAAGTAAGAGGTGTGCTGAGTAAGGCCTCTTTCAAGGTTATCCTCACTATGCCATTGTTTCAACAGATGGAGCTGTTAGAAAATATTCAATCTCTTTTATGTAAAAAAAAAAAGAAAGAGAGAAAAAGGAAAAAAAGAAAGCATATGTTACATTTTAGCACTATAACAATTGCTGAAGTGCTCCAGAGATAATTGCATATCTGTAATAACTTGCTTGACCCACTGAAAAGCATTGTCAAATTAATGATCTGAAGAATAAACATGTCAGTATCAAACATGAGTTTCTCACTTCATTTGGAAGAACATTTCTGTTGACAGTAAGAATATTCAAACTTTGTAAGTCAAGATGAATGAAAGATTTTTTCTAGTCTTTACAACATTAAAATCAAGTGGTAAATCCTGCTCGCCTATGAGTTAGAACCTAGTGCTTATTTTTGATATATCATAGTGTCTTTCATAGTTCTTGAATTATATCTTTTCTGACATATTTTGATCATTTTAATCTCCTGTAAAAATGCAATAATTTTGAAGCTAATTTTAATGATATTTCCTTTTATTTTAATAAATAAAGCTTTCCTGAAGATGAGAGAGTAAAACATCTGCCCTGGTCAATCTTATAGATCAGGCAGTGATGGCACACACCTTTAGTTTGAGTAACCACACTAGTTTGTCACAGAAATGAGGAGGTAGTGGTGCACTCCTTTAATCCCAGCACTAGAGAGGAATATAAGATGGGAGGAGACAGCAGTCAGTGAATCTCATTCTGAGGATTCCTGGAGGATCGTCATTTCAGATGGAGGTAGAGGTAAGAGCCAGTGGCTGAATGTTTGCTTTTCTGACCTTCATGTTGAACATCAGTATTTGTCTCCGGTTCTTATTAATCATGCTGCAGAAGTATATAAACAACCGTAGTAAATGAAGAACATTATTTGTGATAATCAAAGTACGTTCTCACTCATCTCACATCATCTTCATGTTGCAAGTTCATTTTCATTGTGTTAGATAACAGAAATACACACATACACACATATATCTTCAAATGCATATATAATGTGCTTATGTTTATAATATACTTATCTTCAGAATATCTTAAAATATGGATTCATAATATAAGCCCACATTGCAAAAGCAGTAGATATATAAAAAGCATCACTTACAGTATGACACACATTAAGCACAGTTAGAACAAATGTAATTCCAGCAATCTATAGGACTAACCCGATAAAGCATGTACTTTTCCTTATAATTTTTTTATTGAGAGTATAATTTGTAATGGGTAATCCAAGCAACATTTTCTGGGACTAGTATTTGTTTTTTTTTTTTTATTGTGGCATTCCTGATGAAAGTACAAGGAAATATTTATGTTAAATATGTTAGTGTATAAAAAACAAGGTATAAAATTGCTACTTCTGACTCTAATGAAAAAAACACACAATGAAAATAAATTTCTTCCCAGGAGAAATTATGAAATGTCGATAGAAATATCAAAGCATTCAAAAACTATCTCACTCATATTTAAATTCTAGAGTAGATAACTAAAGTAGATAGACCTCAAAGAACTAACTTTCCAGAGAATAATGACTCATGGTTTGAAACATTTCTGTTTTCTAAAAGAAACATTTTGAATTAAAGTATATAATAAAATCCTACACTGAATCACACAAACTAAAATTTGTAACTATTTCACCAAATTAAGGAAGCAAGCATAAGTACCTTATTTAAAAAATAAAAATAAAAATGAAATAAGAGAAAAAAGGGAAGGAGGAAGAAAAGGACAGAGACCAATGAAGGGGTGAGTGAAAATGGGGGTAAGGAAGGGACGGGGAAATTGAGGGAAGGAACAAAAGCAACCAGGTTTCAGGAGTCAGCAATAAAGAAAACTTGGCAGATATATTTTCTAGTAACTATTTTACAAATATTGTTAAACATCTGTAAAGCAGAGGCATGCAGAAATGAATACGGGACGGGAACCAACAGTTCATAGATGGTGCTGGGAAACTGGGCTGTCAATATTCCAAAGAAGGAAACCACATATTTATTACAAAACTCATATCAAAAACAAAGTAAAACAGAAAAAAATATTAAGTAAAAACTTGAAAAAATAAAAATAAGGAAGTTTATCACTGATCTTGGCAAGAGTTTCAAAATATATTATTTTTTGATTATTAAACTCTGTTCCAAATGATAACCAACATAAAAGGTAGAAAACTGATAGTATTTTATAGAGCTAAGGAAACAAAGTTTTATACGAAATCTGTCTTTGAATCAGTTTGAACCATATATTTGATAATAGGGTAACATAAATTATATAAGAAACCAAAAATGATTATTTTTATTTTAAGCATATCTGCTAATTTCAACCTCTATATCCTATCACTATCATTTGCTGCTACTACATTTTGAAAATATAAAATTTTGGGCATTGCAGTTACAGATCGACAGCAAGAGTTTGTCTAGCACACACGAGATATTAGCTTCAAATTCCATTTTAAAAGAATACAATCGTGTGGCTTGGTCTTTGCTGGGGCCCCTAGCACTGGAACCAGAACCTGTCCCTACCACATGAGCTGGCTCTTTGGCACCTATGGTGAGATGCCTTGCCCAAACTTAATTTAAGGGAGAGGAGCTTTGTCCTACCTCAACTTGATATGCCATGATTAGTTGACTCATATGGGACGCCTTATCCCTTCTGACTGGAGAAGAAGGAGGAGTGGATTGAAGGGGGAGGGTGTGGTGGTAAAAGGAAGGTGGGGGAGGGAATGGATGGAAAGGATGGAGGGGAAGCTCTAGTTGGTATGCAAAACAAACAAATCAAATAAAGAATTAATAAAAAGAAAACAACAGAATAACAATTTAAGAAACAAACACCACTAGAAAATGTATAATGTAGCAATAAATATAATAAATAAATTACTATAAATATATTTTTTCTCTGAATCACCAGTAAAAAGAAATTTTGGAAAAATAAGCATGAGAAGTAGTAAGTATACTTTGATATTAATTGTATATTTGATTGTTAGAAATAAACATCATATTAAAAAAGAAATGTATTTACTTAGATGATACATCAATTACTTAGTTATATTTTAAAGAAATTAAGGCAACTTCTGGATGGATAAATATAGTATATGTTATCATTTACTTTTTTATAAAAATGCCTTCTGTAGTTACTGCACTAAGGTAAGTTTTAAATGTTTATGCATATTCTAAGCCAAAGTTTTAAAATAATTTGACTTTCAATAGTCAAAATGAGACACCACTATTTTAAATTTATTAAACACAGACACAAATGAAAAATATGTTTTAATTAATTATTGAATGAAGAAAAATATCTTATATAAAAATGGACAGATGATAGATAGATAAATAGATATGCAGACAGATAGATACATATACGTGCACACACACACACGTATGATAGTTTGCTTGTGTTTTAACAAATAAAGCTTCCTGAAGGATCAGAGAACCAGGGTGGCAGCCACTAGAGAGTTCCTACCTCTACCAATGTGCAGACAAAAAGAAGGATCCTGTGCTCGAATTGCATTCTTAGTCTGACCGCCCAGACTGCTCCTCAGACTGCATTGAGCTCTTTTCTCCTCCTGACTTATATTCCTCTCTCCATCCAGCCATATCACTACTCTCTCTATCTCCCTAGCACTGGGATTGAAGGCTTGTTATACCAAGCGCTAGGATCACCTATGTGTGAGCTCTGCTTCTCTTTTAGACTGAATTGATTTCATTTAGTTCAGGGTGGATTTGAACTGACAGAGATCTATCTGTTCCTCAAGGACTGAGATTAAAGGTGTCTGCCACCACTGCCTGACCTCTAGTGACTTAACTCTGCACTTTGATGTTCAGGCAAGCTTTATTTACTAAAATACAAAGGAAAAAGCACTACACACACACACACACACACACACACACACACTTCAAAAATAGTTAAAACATGATTTATTTTCTAACTTTCAATCACTTTTCTATTGCTGTGATAAAACACTACAACGAAAACAATTCACAGAAGGAAGGTTTATTTAGGATTATGGTTCTGGAGGGATGATAGTCATGGCGAGAAAACAAAACAGTTTTTATTGTCCATTTATCAGATTTATAGTTCTATTAAAATTCTTTTGAAATTCTTTGTGAAATTAAGCATGAAATTTATAACATTTTCTTCATTCTGAGGAAAATACAATATATACAAAATTGTGAAATATACCTCTATTTGAAAAGATAATTGAATTAAATTTATAATAAAATCCATGAAGGTTGTAGATATATATTATATGTAAGTATGCATTATGATAACCCAGTCACAAGACAGAAAATCCATATTTTCAGCTATAGGGTTGTGATTTGGCATTTAAACTATAAACATTCTAACAGTTGAAAACATGGTGCCTCTTTCATGTGTTTACTCAGCATGGTACATAAGGAATGTATTACAATGTACATAAACATAAAAAGAATCACTTTAGGCTGAACATATGAGTAGAGCAGTTTTGAGGAAACAAATTCCAAAAATGTTTGAGAAGTTTGCCTAAACCATTATTTTTCTAAATTTTAAGACGATTATATTTTATTTTAAGGATATAATGTTTATTATATTATATTTTCTGCCTTATTTAATATATGTTATTTATATAAAATGCCTACCATTCTTCTGCTTCTACGTTTTCCTCTCTCCTCCTTATCATTCTCTTTCCTTTCCTTTCTTCTTTATTCTACTTTTGCTTTCTCCTTCCCCTCCATTCCTCTTGGCTATTCAAAACAGGTTGTCATGTACTGTAGCACAGTATTGCCAATGGTTCTTCATACATGACAAGGAGGCTCAAACTTGTGACAGTTCTCCTGACTCGTTATTCTGAGTTATGAAATACCATATGTGAAGCACTGTGTCTGCTTTTACAAGAAATATATTTCTCTTACCAATATTACTCCTTTTTTCCTGCCCAGAAGTCAAGTCATAAGAAGACGGTGTCCTTATCATACACAGCATTGCCTTGAAATGTGGGAAACTTACAAATCAAAATATAACATTTATGTTCAAAACTGGAGTTACAACTTTGATCTAAATTTGGAAGTAAGACAAAAATCTTTAAACAACTATTTGTATGTTTGTTTTTAAATTAAATGGTGTTTGTTGCCTGAAGATTTTTTTCAGTGGTCGAGCACTAGCGACCCTAGATTATAAATACTAGATGGAGAAAAAAAAAAACTATGTTACAGTTCATTGCTAAAACACTTGATTAATTTAAAATCACTTGCACTACTTAATTTAATACAACATTAAAACGAAGGCTATTAAGTTCAGGGAAATGTTTGAATATTTGTGTCTTTAGAAGAGCTATAAAAAGGATAGGCAGTGGTGGTGCACCCCTATAATCCTAGCACTGGAGAGGCAGGGTCAGGCAGATATCTGTGAATTTGAGGCCAGCCTGGTCTACAGAATGAGCTCTAGGACAAACTCCACAGCTACAGAGAAAACATGTCTATAAAACCAAATAAAGAAAGAAAGAAAAGAAAAGAAAAAAAGAGCTAGAAAGAACATTATTTTTATTTGTATGTTTTATGAACATGTTAGTCATTGGTAAAAATGTCTTTTTACATATTACAAAAGCAGAGCGAAAGTTATATTTCAAATATTTCACAGCTTTTGGGATTAGTTTTTGAAATTAATCAAGCTTATGAATGCACTTATAACCATTTATATAAAATAATCACTATAACAATTGATTACATTTCCTTGGTAGAAAAATCATGAATCATGGTGGAAGAGAGGAGAAGGTGTATTAGAGAGAAGAAAAGGTATAAAAGTACAACTGCTCTCTTCTGGATACAAATAGAAGCGGCACATACAAGCTTGGCGCGGTGGTGGATGCCTGGAGGAGACTGGTGCAAGTCCAAGCCAAAGAAACTCCCAGTATGGGCAGGGAGTTGGTCACAAAGTCTCACCTGTTGCGGAGGAACTCCTGGCAATTGCTGAGAAAGGAAGAGTCAGTTTTCTCTAAGAATATAAACCTTCCACATTCAGTCAAATGCTTGTACTTAATGGGGAAGAAATGGACATAAAATTCAATAGACACAGAAGGGAATAAATGGGAGAAGTTGAGGCGTGACTGAGATAAAAATAGCCAAAATTAACAAAACTAAGATATGTACATGCAAATACATGTCATATATATACATATATGTATATATAATTTTAGGAAAACTGAATGCATAATATTTATATATACAATAAAATTTAAAAAGCTAAGACTAAATTCCAGTTTACACATATTTTAATTAAATTTGTTTAACAGTTGTTAAATAAGCAATTTAACAGGAATGGTTGATTATTATAAGCTTGCTATTATTTGTTATTGATTAAATGTATTTCTTTTCAAAACAGGCTGTTCTATAACAATTGACTCTCTCAATACTTTTTTCTTTAATTTAGCAGTGATAAATTATTTAGAATCAAACAAGTATTCACAAACTAAGGAATCAAGAGAATCTATCACAAACAACCAGATATATTGCAGTGTGGAATAAAAAGTGTGTGCTTTAAGTATATTTTTGTACACAAGTTGAAAAGGAAAAAAAACCCCAAAATTTCATATTACTCTACACATCCACTATCATGAAAGGATCAGAGCAGCATACCAGAAAATGCCTGCAAGCAGTTGTTTGAGTGCTGAGGTTCGAAGAATTAATGCAGGTGACATCTATCCCACAGTCAAATGTCATAAAGACAATGCCTCAAAGGGAGAGTCAGCACTGGGTCAGCAGATACTGAAAGTAGATTTAGAAGATGTCAGCATAAATGGAGTAGGAAGCTCATGAGCATGATCGATGATGCCCTCAAGAAGCATATAAATGAATACAGATTCAAAGAGAAGGTTGAATGATCCCTTTGTGATTCCCTGGAAAGGATGCCTAACGTTATTTCAGTATAAGTGTATCACAAGCCATGAAAGCTGAAAGTTGTCACAGGCTATGGTTGTGTGAATTTTTATGTAAAAGTGAAAAACTTTGAATTGTTTTCTATAGAAACAACTATCCATAGAGATTATGGAAGAGAATGCAGTATAGAAGTTTCTTCTGTTTTCATCTTATTTATGTAGTATTTACATAACCAGCTATTTCATAATTTCAAACGAAATTTATAATATTAAAATTTGAGAAAGTCTTCTTGTCATGCATGCATCTTATTTATTATTTTGCATACTTTTCACTGCAGTGTTATCAGCAGTTTTTGGAGATAGAAAAGAAACAAAGAATTTAACAGTGTTACTAGAACCATGAATTCTGATTCATCAGTTAAGTTTTATAGTCAATTTGGTAATAGTCCATAAATTTTTTTAGCAAATGTCCATTTAGAAGCAATAAAATAAACTTCATTTTGAAAAGAAAATTATGTCTAATGTTCTTTAAATTTTATTTTGTAACTGAACCAACATACAAAATAATGTATTCATCAAAAAACACAAGGCAAATAATTATAGAAAATGTGGTATTTTATTTCAATTTCCTTTCTATCTTGGCGGTTAAAAGGAAAGTCATTTTTATATCATCATAGAACATCGTGCTGAACAAATGCCAATTATATTGGATGGAGGATGTATATAATTATATTATATTTCCCTTCTTGAAAATCAAAACAAATATAATAGTAACTTAGATAACTCATAGCAAAATTTGACATACTCATTATTTATGTATGCTGAAATTCTCAAGTGTTTAAAAGAAACACACAATGAGAAACATTTATGAGCTTGGTACATTCACATGAAACACATCTATATTAAAAAGTGAAATTAAAGATCACTGTTGTTCAGTCTACGTAATAGCATTTGATATAGTTAGTGATGGCACAAAAGACCAAAAGGAAAGCAATGTTTACTCCTGTTTGGAGGAAAAACAATACAGGTCAAGAAATATTTTACAATGATGTGAAAGAATCATTTTTTCTTATATGCCCATAACTGTGTTGCAGACACCAAAAGAATCAAATTGTGATGTTTCAGCAAAGACATTTTTTAATATTTTTATCTTACAAGTTATTTTGACGTGTGTGTGTGTGTGTGTGTGTGTGTGTGTGTGTGTGTGTGTGTATGGGTTTGATATTCTGAGAAGGTGTCTGCTAAGGCCAGAAGAGAGTGTGAATCTACAGGTAGTTGTTAACTGCCCATCACGGTAATAATAATGGAATTCTAGCCATCTTCAACAGCAGGAAGAGCTCCTAACTTCTGAGATCTTTATCCATGATCAAGGTTCCATTTTTAAAAGAACAAATTATTCCGTACAAATTTGGTTATTGACCTGCCCTTGAATAGTAGGACAACTGAACACTAAGACTATTGTGAAGGATGCTTTCTTCACATGACATGTTTGCATTTGCAGTTGTGTGAAAATAAAAATTCCTGGAGATGTGTGGGCTGGTCTAATAACACGCTGATTTCTTGAGTACACAAATGTCTACAAAGACAGAGATAGGCAAAGGTAAAAGGAGATACTAGGAGTTGTAAAAGTAATTAATTTAGTTTTCTAACTAATAGTGATATAATGTATAAAATTATAAGGATTTTCATGAATGGTGATAAAATGATTATTTTATATTTTATCAAATATAAAATTTATGTAACAGGTTTATGTGTCATATGTAATCATCTACATTATTGTCACTAAATATTAAAATACAATATATCATTAAAATCACTATTCAACTTATGAGTGAATACAATGGAATAATAAGAGGAAAATCATTGCACAAGTACACACACAATTCTAAAATTATGTCTATAAAGACACATATGTTGGCAATTCATAATGTATAGAATTATTTAAAATCTAAAATGTTTTAAAAATCAATCCTTTCATAAAACTGACACCCTTAAGGAGATTTATGAGACAGGTATAAATTCAGCATCTAAAACTGAACTCATTAGGGGATTTCAGGACATACCTAGTGCATAAAGGTTGGGATTTCTCTTGAGTCATAAGTGCCATCTCAGATTACTAGGATTAATAAATAGAAAATTTATCAGGAACGAAGGAAACAAGGGTTCTTCCTATTGTGGCCACCCTTGGAGAGCAGCATGATGATGCTGTGGTACTGAATGGCCGTATGCGTCAACAAGGGCCATGGGTAAAAGAATAAACACAGCCAAGCACAGTTGGTGTAGTAGACTTCTTACCAAGCACCAAATTCCTGTAGGCTTTTCTCCAGAAGCTGTGTGGCCTTTATGCCCTAAGAAAAGTGAGCTGTTCAGCTGCTCACCATCTCCAAGGGTAAGAGTCTGCCAGTCTGCTGGTATCTGCTCCAAGAAGTGGAAAAGAGCTGAGCAAAGTGTTGGTGAGCACGATGACAGGTGTCGCCATGAACTGATAAAGCCCCTTACCCCTTCCCAATATATATTTATGCTGTTTCCATGTACACACACACACACACACACACACACACACACACACGGAAAAAGAAAGAAAAAGAAAGGGGTCACTGAACCATTGGACATTATCAAATCATCAAAACTAATTGAAGTTCAGTCCTCAAGAATCTGAGTACAGAAACTCATTTGTTAAAGTAATGTTTACATGATTTCCACATTTGCTTGAAATGGACTCGCATCCAAGAAACTTGTCAAACAACAGATAAACAATTCCAAAAAAGTGGGTATGATATAGATCTTAATCATACATTTGTTTTCAGTGTTTCACAGTGTTACACATAAGTATTAAAAATTCAGTCACCCCACCCCATTAACCTCTTTAATTCCATTCCCATTACTACTGAAACAATTCTTTCCTGCAAACCTCCTATTCCTTTGATGGATTTTGCTTAATTACTGGGGAGACATGAAAAATAAACATCTACTTCTCTAAATAGAGAAACATGGTAGGCCAAAGTAAGGCTACCACTGATGTCCCCCTGGTGAGCAGATAAATTTGACATTGCTTGCAGGTGTTTAGGGGCTACTTACAGAAGCAGAAGTCATAGAGAAGCAAATTACATCCCTCAAAGCCTCTGCAATTGGAGTGGTTTCCATGAGCTGAAAACCTGGAACACACTGCACAACTTGCAGGCCCCTGAACAGATCGGAGAGTCTCTCTTCCGACAGCGCTTGTCTAAGCTTCTTGAAGGCAGCTAGGATAGTCTGAGATTCCCTCTCATCATTTCTTACTGCTTATGCATGCTTGGAGAAAGACGGGGAATCAAGAATCTGTTCTTTATCATGGACCTCATGAAACCTTTGAGTTGACTGCTGCTTGAGTTTAAAGATCTTTCTAGGAGGGCAGGATTTCCATAACACTTTATAAGGTCTTGTGTTTGAAAGACATTGTCTCCAGCATGAGATGCTTTAGCTCAGAGAAAACTATTCCACAACAGTTTGTGCGTGTGTATAAGTTCGACTCATCTTCTTGTGTCTGATTAGTGTTACCAGTATGAGAATGAGTTACTTATTAGTGGGTATACCACTGAAGAAAATGGCATCGCAACATTAAATTAGTAATTAGAAATAGTTCCTAGGGAAGTGTGTGGCTTCATGATCAACTCCTACCCATGTTGACTTATTGATGGGTCCAGTGTTCCTTGGGACTTGTTCAGTAACCACAGCTTGGTGGTTTGTTATGGGAATGACTTGTTATGGGAAAAAGACAATGCTCCTCGGTATTCTCCATTTACTATCTCTTTCTTTGATTCTTTGGCTTTTCCGTCTTCTCTGATAGTCTATGAGCATTGGAGGGGGTTTATTCAGATGTTTATCTTGTGGTCGAACATTCATGGCACTTATTCTCATAATTTCTGAGAAGTTGATAATTTATGTATTAAACACTCCTCAGCCCATGAAAGAAAGTTCACTGATGAAAGCAAAAAGAAACATTTATTTATGTCTATAAACATAACTATTGAGGTGACAACTTGGAGATGTTTACTTAAGACCATAATTGTAATAGGATGCTCGTGGACCTTTTTAATCACTAGCCCTGAGTTGTTTTGATGGTACAGAGTACCAGGCAGGAATTCCCTTCTGTGAAGGAGACCTTGAATCCAATTAGAAAATGGTTCGTTCTCATCATAATAGCCGGGATAATTTTCACCTGTTAGCACATCTTACCTGGTAGGCAATCATTGCAGCTCAGAGGACTCACATCTGTGTAAGACTGCCTATATGTTTTCTATTAGAAGTTTGCATAGCCACTTCCAGAACTTTGAAAACAGCTTATCATGGAGGATCATCCCAGTTCCCTCCCAGTTCGATTTCTCTATGTTCTACAACTATCATAAATAATATCTTCAATAATAGGATTTTTCCATTTAGCTTTGCTGGGCAAAAAAGAATAATGGAAATAAATTGCAAGTTGTAAAGGTCTCAACATACTCCCTGGAAAACTCATAGGGAAATATTTTGCACTTGATTATGTAATTTTTGTTTAGTAACCAAGAGATTTAATGGTCTACATTGAGTAACATTGTTAGAAATATTTAAAAATTATATTTTTAATAAGCTTACAAAAATGTAGATCTCTGTGTTAGTTAGGGTTTCTATTTCTGTTGATGAAAAACCATGAAAATAAAGGATCTAACAGAGGAAAGGGCTCATTTCACTTCCTCTTCTTTATTATAGTTCATTATCACAGACATTGAGGGCAGGAGCCAAAACAGTGGAGGGACCTGGAGGCAAGAGTTGATGCAGAGGCCATGGCAAAGTGCTCCTCACTGGCTTGCTCCTGAGACTGTTTTCATATGGAAGTCAAGACCACCAGGCATGGAATGATACCACACATAATGGAATGTACTCTCCTGCATCAATCACTAATTTAAAAAATGCCTGTAGGACTTGCCTACAGTCCCATCATATAAACATATGCAATTGATGTTCCCTTCTCTCACTTGTCTCCAGCTTGTGTAAGGTTGACAGAAAAACTAGCTGGAAAATTGACCCCTTGTCAACCTGTAACACAAATATATCACACACTAAACTGAAACTGTCTTTTCTTGCTCTCTCCAGGAACGCATACAAATATCACACGGTAAAGCAGATTAGAAAATAAAATCTCCAGTCTTTACAAATTCAAACACTTTCAAATTTAGTCTCCATAATTTCCAAAGTCTCAGGTAGGGATGGAAGCTCTTGTCCACCTGACTTTCTCAGCATTGATACCTGGTCTGGCTACAGCAGGTGCAGGCCCTGAGCATGTTGCCATAGTCTTTGTGAGATTAAATGTGCATCAATATTACTGCAAGTATCTCTTGCTTGCTACCATACACACTTTCTGGCTTTTATAGTCTTTCTGCATCCTCTTCCCTGTAACTTACTGAAACCTGAGGGGAGGAGTTTGGTGAAGGCAACTTTAATTAAGAAGCTATCTCTAGTTGAAATCTTTTGCCATGGAAAAAATAGTTTTCTTCAATCATATCTTAATGTGTATATTAACCACACTGAAGGGTAGGCTCCATGTTAAGCAGTAGACAGCCAATATAAAATGAACTCAATGGTATTTTGTAATAATCTTGTCTAACATTGCTTTGTTTAGATGTATTTTATCTTATTCATCTTTTTTAGCTTGTTTATTATGACTTCAGGTTTTGTGTTTTTATGGGTTTTGTTTTTGTGAGCATGTTTACTTGTACATTTATGTGGTTTGGGTGTTTGTCCATATGCATACACATGTGTGTTTACTGTGCTAATTATTCATTCTGTTTTGTTTCTGCTTTGTTTTATTTGTTTGCTTTATATTTTCCTCTTTGTTTTATAAATAAAGAAGAAAAGGAATTGGGTAGGTGGAGAGATGGGGAAGATCTGGGGAGAGATGAGGTATGGGAAACCAAAATCAGAATATATTGTATGTAAAATTTATTTTCAATAAAAAACTATGAAAAATTAAAAAGTTCAATGTCTCCTTAAAAGTACAAAATCTCTTTTAAAGTTCAAATTCTCTCAAATATACATTTATAAATATCATTAAATATCTAAAATAATACTTTCTTATTTCAGGAGGGGCTGGAGTGATGGCTCAGTGGTTAAGAGCATTGCCTGCTCTTCCAAAGGTACTGAGTTCAATTCCCGGCAACCACATGGTGGCTCACTACCATCTGTAAAGAAGTCCAGTGCCCTCTTCGGGCCTGCAGAGAAGCACAGAGACAAAATATTATATACATAATAAATTAAACTTTATTTCTAACCTGCTTCTCCCCATCCATCTGCCTCTATCCTGATTAAAAGTTAACAAGTCCACAATTCACCCTCTCTTCTTGTTTATAACAAGAGTTATACAACAACATTTCCCATACTCTCTTTTCTCTTTCACCATGGTGTTGTAAATTTTCAAGATTTCTTTCAACAGCCTTAGACTTTTAATAGGCTAGTTGCAGTATCCCAGTAATTTCTAGGAGACATAATCTCACAGCAGAGTTCTTGATCTACTTGCAATTACAATCTTTCTCACACCATTTACGGATATTTCCTGAGCCTGAGTTTCAGGTCATATGTTGTAAATTGTAAAATGTGTCCATTGGAGATGGCTATCTGTCTTGTTAGGGTTACTGTTGCTATGAAGGGTCATCATGACAAAAAGCAAGTTAGGGAGGGAAGGGTTTATTTGCCTTATACTTCCATACCATTGTCGATCACTACAAAAGTCATTACAGCAACTTAAACACGGCAAGAACATGGAAAACAGAAGCTTATGCAGAGTTGTGGAGGAATACTGCTTACTAGCTTGCTCCTATTAATTACTCAGTCTGCTTACTTAAATAATCCAGCTCCAAAGAACCAGGGGTAGTCTTCACTCACAATGTGTTAGGTCCTCTTACATCAGTATCTAAATAAAAATTACACTATGCTACTGTCCAGTTTCATGTAGTCTTTTTATCAGTTGAGGCTCCTTTCTCCCATGTTGACACTTGTTCATGTCAAGCTGAAACAAAACTAGCCGACACAGCACAACTCAACCAGTTGTTTTCTGTATTTGGGGAAATTGTAAATTTCTGTAATGATACCTTACTGCTTAATGTAGAGATTTTTTTTTTGATGAACCGTAATAGCTAAACGTACCCATAGTATTAGGATTAATATTTAAAATATAGTTAGGAATTATGGTGGTGCAGCCATGTGGTAGTAAGGTATTCTTTAAGATCCATAAACTCACAGGGCTGTGGTGGTGCACATCTTTAATCCCAGCATTGAGGAGGCAGAGGCAGGAGGATCTCTGTGAGTTCAAGTCCAGCCTGCTCTACAAGAGCTAGTTTCAGGACAGGCTCAAAATCTACAGTGAAACCCTGACTCAAAAACAAACAAACAAACAAACAAAACAAAAGCAAAAACAAAAACAAAAGATCCATACTAGTCCCACATAGTTGGTTATCTTTCCAATATCAGGCAAAATTTCCCCCTTATTAATTGGGCTTTGAGTATAACTAGAGAGTTGTTGTATACCACCAAGATATGAGTACCATCATTACACATTTAGAAATATCTTTCCTTGCTGGTCATTATTTTGGTTCATGGTACCTCAGTTGGGAATCACTGTGATAAAGTAAATATAAGAATCTATCTACTGCTCATATTCATATTAAGTGCCTGAAAGGGGAAAACAGAGAAGCATCTGTGAAGATGATAGTCTATCATTGCTCCTATCTAGGAACAGGCAGTAGTTCTATTTATTTTTTAAAAGTATTTCCTGTGGGTATAAGTAGGATAATTAGCACCTGAACAGAGTACGCCCAACATCTCTATTGTGGAAACAGTTTCATGGGGTTAAATTAAGTTATCATAATGCATGGAGTTCTGAAATTTCTTGATAGACTTTGAATATAGCCACAGCTATCTAATGAAATACTTTCCATAAAATGATGAACTAATTTTTTGTCCAAAATGTAAAGACTGAAATCACAGAACATCTACCTAAGAATGCTTATCTTCTCCAGAGTTTTCAATAAAGAAATTTACCAGACTTTTAAAGAAGAGATGACAACAATAATCCTCAAATTATTCCAAAAATTGAAACCAAAGAAACATGGCCTAATTTATTTTCTGAGGCCTCAGTCATCCTGATAGTCAAACACACAAATAAAAAGGATTACAGATATATTTACCTCATGAACATTGGTCAAAATAATATTAAATAAAATACTTGCAAACCAAGAACACATCTTAATGATCATCCACCTTGAAAAAGTAGACCTCATCACGAAAGACAGGGGTGCTTCAACATTTGAAATCTCTAAAGGTGGTCTACCATATAAACAAATGGAAATAAAATAAAATGATCACCTCATTAGATTACAAAAATGCCTTTTGCAAAATCCAATACCTATTCTTAATAAAATTCTTGGAGAGATTAGAGATACTACAAACAAACGTAAATATGATAAAGGTAGCTTACAGCAAGTCTAAAGCTAACATCAAATTGAATGGTGAGAAATCAAAGCCATTCCACTAAAATCAGTTACAAGAGAAGGCTTTTCACTCTTTCCATATCTCTATAATATAGTCTTTGAAGTTTTAGCTAGAGCAATAAGACTGTTAAAAACCTCAATGAGATACAAATTGTAAAGGAAAAAGTCAAAGTATCCTCATTTGCAGATGATATGATAGTAAGAATAATCGACACCAAAAAAATCTACCATGGTACTGTTGCATTTAATAAACAACTTCAATGAAGTGGCTGGATAGAATATTAATTCACCTTGGAGACACTCTGTCTCTAATTCCCTGAATGCTGTGATTGCATAAAGACATTCACATATGTAATTCTTTTACTGGTTTTGGAACATCTGAAAGCTAGCTTTCATGATTGTGCACCAAAGTTTTTAATCTACTGACTCATCTTCCTAGACTTTTTTATTCTTTGATTTTTTTTGGGGGGGAGGAGATGGTTTTGGTGTAGTACGTGGTGCATTTTGTTGAATGACTTTTGACATGTATGCCTACTATTACTTGGTATTTACTGAGGCATGGAATGACTTTTCAGTAAGTTATGTGAATACTTTAAACACACATATATTAACACATACTTTCTCTACTGTTTTAACATCATTTTTATTTATATATTTTCTTTTAAATGTGCCTGTTGTTGCATTAGAAGTTATTGAACTATAAGATTTTTTCTTGTCAGCTTATAAATCATCTACCAGAAATACACTACAACAAAAATAATGATACAAAGCTTGTTGTTTCCTTTGTAAAAATTTCCTCTTCCAGTGATAGCAGTGCTGGTGATTGCCTGGGCGTTTAGCATTCAGGATACAGAAGCCTCAGTACAGAAAACAGATCTTCTGGGACATAAGTACATTTCCTGAGCTCTCTCTTGTTTTTTTTTTCACTTTCTCTTTTTCTCCCCCACCTCTTCTTTCCCTTCTCTCTCATCTCTATCACACTCCTGTGTGTGTGTGTTTGTGTGTGTGAAAATACATGTCTACATTTTTGTGTAATATATATGACATGACACCATTTAATATAATTTTTTCTCTTCTATGTAGGAATTACTTGTTCATCTTAATACCTTAAGATATTTTTGACATTTTTGTGGAGTTTAATATTTTTCTTTTTATCTTTTAGAACTAGATCAAACAGATATTTTAGGAACATTGATGCATGTTAATATATGAAGCATTTAAATTAGTTTCAGCTGCTTTTGGAATTAATAAGGAAATTCCTCAAAATATTTAAAGCAAATCCACAATATTATACTTTTGAGTAAACTTAACTGCATACATAAAGAATAAATGCAAGTATGCTACAAAATACTTGCACATCCTTCCTCATAAGAGGACTATTTTTTCAGTAGCCAGGGTATGGAATTAAAATAGAGCATTGTCAGCTAATGAACTGATAAAGAAAATATGATATAAATGCAAAACAGAGTTTTATTCCACCCAAGAGAATACAAATTTGTCATTGCGGAAAATAACCAAAAATGCAGGTGTCACTTGCTGACTCTTGTATGTGAAATCTAGATCATTAAGAATGAAGGCCATGGAATGAAAGGTAGAATGGCTATGGAAAGAGGAGAATGGGAAGATAAAGAGGAATACTGATCAGGGGGAATAGACAATTGAACATGATCAAGTGCATTAGCACGTATTTCATAACAGTGCGTGTCATGATGAAAACTTCGATTTTATGCAGTCATTTTAACCTAGCCTTAAATGGAATTATGGCCTCATTATAATCAAGAAAACATGATTACAGATAAAAGTTAATAATATAATTGACAATTCTCACTATTTTTCATTTTAAGTCTACAGCAAGTAAAGTAAATGAAGAGCCAAAGAAACTTAGATACACTGGGAGTATTCGACACCACATGAAACCTTGTACCACTGAGAAGGCCTTCCTGATGCCCAATATTCTGATCCTTTTAAACTCAGTATAGAATACATATATCTGATCAGTGGAGTTTATTTTCTTTTACAGTAAGGTTATGCTCCTAGTGAGTATGGTAGAATGCTTTCTTTAGAGAAGGAAATATTGTTGCAACATTTTGAGTAAGAATCTCCCTCTCCTGAAATGTTTCTCAGCAGGTTTCACTGTTAGTGAGAAAAACTACTAATATTTCTAATATAATAAAACCCAATTCTTTACTAAAATAGATCTATACTGTTTTGATAAAGGGGATGAAATATTGTTTGAGCAGTTAAAAATAGTTTTATAAAACAAGGAGAAAATAAACTAGCTTCAAACAGCTAAAGTAATTTGTGTACCTACTTGAAATCTATGAACACTTAGAACTTTATATGAGAAATTTAATACCACTACCAATACTGCCATTAGTTCCAATCTTTTGAGTTTTATCAAACTCTGTAATAGTTCGTGGTAGACACAGAAAACCATAAGTAACCAAAGAATAAATTGCTTTAAAAACTAGAATGTATCAACTGCTAATATCTTGGAAGACCATCTGCAATTCAAAGGCTGTACTGGGCTGGGACTTAGGTAGGCAATTTTCACTCCTGTGCTTCATCGTAATCTCTGCAGTCTCCTCGAAAATCCTGTAGCAGACAGATTTAAGGAATTTCTCCTCTCACCTTCGCTTCTTTGATTCCCCGAATACTCTAAACCTTTCAGTGAACCCAAATTTTCTCCGTCTGCCATCTCTTTGTGTCAGATAAAATTATGAAGAAATTATCTATGTTGAACCTCCAACGGCCATACATGACTAAAACTCAGGTAGATGATTTCTGCTATACTTCCTGTCTTCCATTAATGTCTCCAGTCTCATCCCTAGACCTGTAGTGCATTGTTTGCAAGGGCTAATCCTCCCAGCCTCCCTCCATGACCCAGATACTCTGCCAAGTTTTCTTGTTTTTCTTCTCAATGTAGACCCTCTCAGCCACCTGCCAACAGTCATCATGTTCCATTGAGTCAACCTCAATACTTAAAACTAATTATAACCTTGACCTTAAGCAGCTACAGCAGGCAGAGACTTGGGTAGGCAAATGATACTATAGTTTCTGGCCTCCTTATGATTTCTCCATCCTTACCCTCAGCCCATTATCAAAGTTCTAACAGGTATCCCTCCTCCCACTTCAACTCCATTTGCTAGAGACTCCAAATCTTGGTGCAGACCCTGGATCTTCCAGCTATTTAATCTCTGTCTCTCCAAGCAACATACTTACATGACACTGTCTTCCCACCACAACTCCAAATCCATGGGTACCCTGCTCTAGGTTTGACAAGTAACTCCTTAATTCGTCCGAAACCCTTAGACCTCTCAACATTTTCTTCTTCCCATATTTACTTTTCTCTGCCACTTATTAACTTGTAGAAGCACTCCCTTCCCTGTGTAGAAGCACAGTCATCACATTTTTTCTAAGATTGAGAAGGCAAAAGAAAACAAAGAAAGTGGGGAACAGTATGGAACTCTTTTGCACATGGGACAGCTTTATGAACAGGCCACATCTACCACAGGCCAAAAGGTCAACAATCAATCAATTGTATCTCATGAAATTTCAAAACTTCTGTAAGGCAAAGGACACCATCAATAAGACAAAATGGCATCCTTAAGAATGAGTGTGGGAAAAGATTTTTACAAATCACACATCTGGTAGAGCGTTAATAGCAAAAATACGCATTATATATTTACATATTCATATATACATATACACATAAATAAACCAAATTGAAAATTATGTACAGAACAAAGCAGATAGTTCTCAAAGATGAAACACAAATTCTGAAAACAAAGAAATACTCAACATCCTTGGTTATCAGATACATAGATTTCAAACTACTTTGAGATTTCTTCTTACCCCATTCAGAATGGTCAAGATTAATAAAGTATATCCCATCTCATGTGGTGGAGAAGCAGATAATGTGTCTCGTTATTTATTGCTTTTGGGAGTACAAACTCCTGTAGCAAACATGAAAATTAATATAGAAGATTCGCAGATGTCTGCGACCAGTTTTGCCTCAAGATTCTCCAGATATATAACCACTCTGGGGTATATGAACAGAGAACTGTACATCCTATTAGAAAGACAATTTTACATTTTCCAATTTTGCGGCATATAAGCTTTTGTAGTAAGACCTAATGATTCTCTGAATTTCCTAAGTGTCTGTAAAGTAGATCTCTTAACAGTGACTTGAGTTTTTGAAAATTATTGCTAACTGTCATTCAACAGAAGCAGCTAAGAAGGAACAGTGATTATTGGCCTGGTAACCTACTTGGTACAGGTTATTAAATATAAATATCTATTTCTTAAAAAAACACTATGGAAAAAAGTCATCTAGTCTTTTACTCTTCATAAATGCACACTGTGCTTATCTTCTTAAAACACATAAGAGCCATACTTCTCTAGCGTAATGAGAAATCAAAATGTAAACTTTGAAGATAGATCATTAATCACATAAATATTAACAAATGTTCAGTGATGTATAGCAATATGATCTTGGATGAACTACTTAAAACACTGAGGCCTTTGCATTTATCATTATTAAATACATAATTGCATACCAATTTTAATATAATTAATAGAAATACTAATTGAGTTAATGGGAGCACTAGTTAATATAAATTTTCATAATATGATGTTTCCTTAAATGATACTTATGTGGCCTGTGTTTGTTTGTGTGTGTATGTATGTCTATGTATGTTGGAGAAATAGAAGTGAAAGAGGAAAATAAAGAGAGAGACTTTTTCCTTTTTTGGTGTACCTTTCTTGATGTGTTTGTATGTGTGTGTGATGTGCATATCTGTGAACAACCTCTCAATGGTGCATGCGGCCAAGTTTCTATTCTTTTTTCCTCTATCTCTATAGTTTACTTTTTCTTTTTGAGACATATTCTCTCACGGCACCCAGAGCTTGTCATTTACGAAGACTGGCTTGCCGTCGAGTTTTTTGTTCCCTTCTTCCTCTATCATCACCTCTAGGGTCATAGACACATGATATTCAACTTCACAGTTATAATTCTTTAGTGACATAAACTAGCAAAACCACAGGATAGTTTACCTAATATGACAATATGAACTAATATGCAACACAAACGGCAGCATATTTTATTAGTAGGTAGTCTATATGATTTATGATAAGATCTTTAATGAATTTTAAATTTCTTTCTTTCCTTAAGGCACTCATGTTGAGAATTACCCATCCTCACAAGCCATTAAACTATATGCAGTTAAATCCCTGGGTATTTCCATAGGAGTCCTACCTATGCTCAAAATCATTTAGCCATCTTAACATTTATCACAACTGCCTGACCACAAGACACCAAGAAAACAACTCCATTTGTTCTTAGTAAGATCATCTTGAAAATTTATTTTATACTCTTCTTTGATTGTTTATAATATAACCTCCCAGTTAGAATAGAAAGGCTGCCATGAAGGCGGAATAATCAGATGCTTAACAAAAAAGGTATCTCACACTAGTTCAGAACTAAGAAAACAGATCAATGTTTATTAAGGGGTAGACTGCAAAGTCAGGATGTTCTGCTTGAACGATGGATGAAGATCAGATGCAAACCAAACCTAACAGCCTAAACGGGGCCCAGAGGCAAGCAGAGAGACAAAGGAAGGGGCCAGACATGCTTCCACATCCAGGAAATATTCCATGAGGCCACACCCCAGTAGGCGGGTATGTATTAGCTGTAAGCTTTTCACAGCAGTGCCATTAGTTTAAAGATGCTCTTCTTCTATATTATTGGGCTTTACTTCTTGACAACCCTTCAATTTTTTTTTACAGTATGCTTTCTAATTGTGCCTGCCTTTTTACTTCTTATCCCAAATAGCTAGAAGTTATTAATTAAGTATGTTTCAATAAAAAAGTATTAAATAAACATTTTGATAACCCAGATGCAATGAGGTTGATTGTGGATTTGTGATGGTTTTGAGGTTTACCAACAATTACTGGCCAACTATGAGCCACTGATAAAGTTATATATATATGATGTCTCCTGATGGTCTAACATAGTAGGCTGAATTAGAAACCAGATATCATATTATCATAGTTTGGAACCTAGGACCACAAGCTGACTTTGTACAGGGGATGACAGACTCTTAGTAGATTCTCTTGGTTTTAAATGCACATATTGATGCATAGAGAGAATATTTAGGTGTTTTTTTCAGTTATGGTGGCTTTTTACTATACTTTCTGTGATTCATTTTAATATTGTAATATAGATAATTTCTAAAATACAGTAGAGTGGAATTATTCCGTGAAATTCATACAAATACCTAGACTCTATACTCCATTGTGTTTGTTTCCTTGTAGAACTGGCCATTGACCCAGTGCTTTAAGAACCTTGGACTGCTAGGCTTGCACTCTAAACCTGAGTATGTGTGTCCCCTGCGGTATTATTTGTTCCACTTTTAAATATGGTTTGGTAAAGACATTAGAGACACTCTTAGACCAGCCAAATCACCTGTGAACTGAAGTCCTGGAGAGTTGCCTCAACAGTGAAGAGAACTAAATTCTTTTTCCAGAAAACTGGGTTTGGATCCAGCACCCGGCCAGGTTCTCACAAACGCCCATAACTCCATTTCCAAGGGATCCATGCAAGGCTGCTTTTTAGCCTCAAGAGGTAGCTGAACATCCCTCCAATTTAGACCTTACATATCTGGCTATGGATCTCTGCACCCCTCCCATCTGCTGCTGGAAGAAGCCTCTCTGATGACAACTTATCGAGGCACTGAACTAAGAGTATAGAAGAACATTATTAGGAATTATTTCATTTAGTATTATTAACATTGTTATTATTATTATCACTATTAATATTATTACTATTATTTGTCAGTCAAGCTTTGTTCTATCCTAGATTTCTGTGCTAAGAAATTTCCAGTTCCTGGCAGTCAAGACAGGTCTATCTTAATAATGAGCACAGTCCTATCAAGAGTGGCCTCATATTTCATTTTTACTGAAGTTAAGAAGTTTTCCAGCTGAGGTGTGAGTAATCAACTGCAAGACACATCAAACTTCAACCCATGGAATTTCTAAGGTATGAAAAAGCGAATAAAATAGTCAAAAGATCAACTGTACCTTCCAAAGTCATATTGTTTTCAAGTTTCATTCTGTCTCATCTTCCTTCTTTAATATTTACTTTGGAAGAAATATACTGGGCCTTATAAAAGGTCTGAGACAGAATCGAGACATGTGTCTTAAATCAGTAAACTCCTCAACCTTCAAGAGAGTATGCAGTAGAAAATCATTAAGGAATTACATGCTCATTGCTATCCCATCTAGGCCTGATAATTTAAGACTTGTAAACAGATGTTCAGTGGCAAAGACCTTTAGAAGAATATTGATCAAATTTCACAGCCCTGTGATTCTTCTACTGCTAATAATCCTGAGGGAAATAAACCTTCCTTCCCCTTCCAGTCTCCAGTATAGTGGTATGATCCTTATTCAGTGAATATTGACAAATAGATTTTATCTAACTTCCTCCTTATCAAGAACACATATAATTATTATTTTTAATTATATATTCAATCTACCTCTATCCAAGAATGCTAGAAGATATCTAAAGCATTCCTACAGCAGAGTACTTTTCAGTCTGGCTACCCACGATCTCTTAAAAGTAATAATGATTAGATCTTTATATCTCAGACCAACCTATCTGCAACTAAGCCTCTGATAATTCCATATTATCTTTGTTCTTCTAGAGGAACATTGTAATCAAACATTAAAATTACCTGTTAAAAGCATTGCCAGGAGACTTGTATTAACTGGAAGGTAAAATTACCAAAAGTTCTCCTTAGAGTCCTTTCACCTCCCCTCACTTCCCACCTTATGTCCTTTAAAGGCACATTATAAAAACCTTTGCCTGCATTTAGTTCCCTTCCATTTTAAACCAATTTGCCTCTGCATTACATTTTAGAGAATTATTTTAAGACTCTCAAATTCATTAAAAAAGAACCTTACATACATATACATATATATAAAATTTAATTGAAAGTAATATTTATCTAACTTATTCTTATCACAGTTTCCTTTCTTTCTTCTCTACCTATGTTCTTCCCATCTGTCCACCCATGTAACACCATGCCATTTTTCTCTCCATCTTTAGAAAAAAGAATGGTTAATAAAAATAATGCAAGCACACAAAGACACACACACAGAAACAACACATACACAACATAAAAGTACAAATTCAGAAGGCATAATATAGAGAACCATGTTTCTTAACCAAGAATATAGTTGCTAATTACCACTTAACCTGGTCGGGTAGTGGAAAGCAGGGTTGGAGGTTTGGAGTACAGGGGATATCAGTGTTAAAAAAAAAATCCCCTTGAAAAGAACTTATCATTCCACTCTTCCCCTATAGCCATCAAGAGATAATGGCCAACTGGATTCATTACTGATGAGGTTAAGTCATGGAAAGGAGGTTCACTAGGGCTAGCATCTCCCATAGACTCTGAAAAATGACCTTAATTACCTCTCCAACTGAACAGTTGTACAACATTTTACTGGTCACCTGTTCCTTATTATAATGCCATGTCTTCCGCCTGGACTCTGTTCTAACTGACCTCCTCTCTGCCTTCACATACCGACAGTGAAAATACAGCAATCAATACAAATACAGATCTGCAGACTGAAAACAAAACAAAACAAGCAAAAAATATAGAGAGAGATGTTTGATAGGTATTTTCAAATGTAGAGGGGAAAATTCACAGATGAGTCCAACAGAGGTTGCCTGTGTCGGGCTTTTTTATGTTGAGAAAAGCAGAGCCTTCATTAAGCAATATAATTGCAATGATGGTGATATTTAGATGGATCTGCCCTCATCTACATTAAGCATCACTATATTTCATTTTTCAGAATTATTTACTCCTGAGGAAATCTATTAGACAGCTACTAAAGACACTAACATTCAATACTAGCTGCTATCAGAATGGATTAGAAGTTCTTTTACATTTCATATGAATGCAGAGACAATAAGTAAAAAATATAAATCATCCTAATAATTTATCAATTATACATAATAGTTTTCCATGAATATAACCACATACTTTATTTTTCAGTCATCATATCACAAATGATAGCTCTTTGGCACATTGAAACCCTTACTGGTATACTCAAAGTCTTTTAACGATTCAACTCATGAAATTTCCTTAAATCTAAAGTCCAAATGCATGAAAATGGTTAATTTATAAGTATGTTACTTTAGATACCTTCATAGTAATTTTTGTCTATTTGTACTTTTATGAAAGATCAATGTTGGTGCATTTATCTATTAATTATATTAATTACTGATTTGCTTTACATAATCTAAAATTTCAGATTCAAAATACTCCAGACACCACTATTTCTCTTGTCTTAGAATTGGATCTGCATTTCATTGGTGAAAATAAATTGTATCTATTATAAATTTGGAGACTCCATTAGCCTTTGGCCCTTCCTGCTTAACTGACATCTTAATTTAAATTCATTTGCAGTTTACCCACCCTCTGGTCATCCCATGACAAGGACTCATGATGATTCTATATAAAATTTGTTCATCTATTAAACACTCGTCGATCAGTTATCCACACTTTTAGACCTAGCATATCCCAAATTCTAATAGTTTGTTAATTATATAGGGATAGTGACCAGTTCTGAATAATCATATTTTGTATAAAACCTAGAATTTATATCAAATAGAAGGCTCTTGATTACTTAGCTTTTCACACACACACACACACACACACACACACACACACACACGTGAAATTATGAAATCACCCTGAAGGTTGAGGCATCCATTATAGAAGAACAGGAAACTTATTATCATTATGGTCTCATTTGTTACTTTGGGCAGTACTTTAATTCTTGTGTTATTCAACAAAGAATGAAATAAAGGACATGTTACTAAACAATGTGTGTTGTCATTTTTATTCTCCAACTCTTCACATAGTAGGTTCTTCAGGTGAGCAAGAAATCCTCGTGGACACTGTCTGAAATTCAGGAAGAGCAAACTCATAATGTTGACAATGTGTGACAGGTTTATCTCTTCTTCCATATCTAACAAGATTTCTGTAAAAAATATTGAGAGCACTTTATTGTAGTATAAGGAAGTGATATGGAACTTTAGAGAAGAGATGTAGGCATGAGTCTACTCACAAGCAAATAAAACCTAAATGGTATAAATTTATATTAACACTTTTATAACTGACTAAAACTCTAACACTTATTGAATTCTGGGTATGTGCTTTGATTTCAAGTTTTTTTATAACTTATTCTTACCATATATAATCTTAAATGCAAAGATATTTACTAGCATTTTTTCAAATAAGGAAATAATATTTTTGGGAGCATAATCTGAATTGTTTAGGTTTGTGTCATATTTGTAGATGTGATACAGGAACACAATATTCTGTAAAACTAGAGAAAAATGCTACAAACACTTTAGTGCTAAAATAAATTCACATAACTAATACACTGTAGGAAAGTAAAAAAAAACATAAAATTAGTTGCCAAATATAAAATATTTTCTTAAGGCATTCAAAACTTCAAGATTAGCCCAGAGAGAATAGCTAAAAGCATAAGAAGTCTGGTTTTGATTTACCCTTTTGGTTTTTAGATATCCACATGGCATCAATTTCTGTCATTGTCCAAATTTTGCCTCAATGTGTTAGATAGCTATCCTAGCAGACTTGGTGTTTAAAGAATTTTCCCGTCCTGGGATTTGTATCTCTGAGATTCCTAATCTTGGATGTTACAGTTTGGTTTTTGGTGAGTAAAGATTTGATTTCTAAGCATGACTATAGAAGATCTAGTCCCTATGAATTTGTGAAGCTGTTTTATAAAATAATGACAGGAAATTATCACTCATTTCACAATTTTTATTCCTCTATAGCTTAGGACAGTGGAAATCCAGGAAAGGTACTTATGTAAGAAGATGAAGCATAAAATCTGTGGAAGGAACAAGAGTCACTTTCACAACAATTAAAGCTTATGAAAAATGTCTATATTTATGTCTATTGAAGCATTATCAAAAATACATTATTGTTTCCAATTTTTAATTTATTTTCATTTTGCATGTTTATATAAACCCATAATGTGTTATTTTTCTGAATAAATGAAATGTATAATGATCAAACAGTCTAGACACAATTTCTGTCTTCTTAAATAACTCTTGAACGTTCACAGATAAAAATATTTTTATTAACAAATAAACACTACAAATATATGCAAGAAATTGTGTGTTATTTCAGTGTTTGAACAGAGTGACAGGAATGGACTGAAGGTCATTAATAATTATCCCCATATAATATTATTCACTTGTATTCTTCTAATTCCTTTCATGTACTTACACAGAAAATTCAGTAATTTAATGCAGGCATGAAATTTTAATATTAACATATCACAAATAAATGCACACAGCCATGATTTTAATTACAGTGTTGACAATAGCTAAGGGATAGGATTAATTCAGATTCCTGTCTATGGATGGGAGCATATATATAATGTGTTTTTTGTTTTCTGAGTGTGGAAGTATGTGTGAGTTTACGTCCACATTTCTTTCCTGAATTCTTTTACCAGAGGAAGCTCAATTCCGTATGATTATTACAAAGAACGTATACATTAGAATATAATCAGTTATAAAAATGTAAACATTTTATTGACAGCAATATTGAAAGTACTAGTAAACATTATTTTTTTTAGAAAGTAAATGCTTTATTCCAGTGGGTACTATCTTTTTTCTTCATTCACACAAAACACACAGTAGTAAATAATTGGTGATGGTAGCGGTGATGATTATCTTAAGTCATGATACAAACGATAAAGAAAGATATCTGATGACAATAAGATGTCTTATGTAGAAGCTAGAAAGTGAGTCGGGCACAGAGAGCTGCTTTCGAGCTGGGATTGAGATGAGCACACACTGCCTAGTTGTAGAGCAGAACGCTGGCTAGAGAAGTGATAGAAGACAGACTTCCCATTGCTGCTACAGAATTTACAACTCATCGCCCCTTAAGAACCTAAAAGCATGTGAAGCCTCAAGTAGAATGAGTTTTTCAGAGGCTATCATAATCTGCTTTAGTGAGGATATGACAGAGAAATTTGAACACAATATGACAAACTAGAAGGTGGACTAGGCAGAAGTCCTACTTCAGCACAGGGAATATTGAGACGTTCACTCAAGATTCATGCTAATCTATATATGTTTTTCTTTGGGTTCACCTTATTGTTTAGTTTCACTAGGATCACAAACTATAGGCTCAATGACCTTTGTTTATGGCTAGAATCCACTAAGGAATGAGTACATGCCATATTCATCTTTTTTGGGTCTGGGTTATCTCACTCAGTATAGTGTTTTCTATTTCCATCCATTTGCATGTGATATTCAAGATGTCATTGTTTTTTTTTTTGTTTTTGTTTTTTTTTTTTACCACTGAGTAGAACTCTAAAATATATATGGCCGACACCTTCTTTATCCATTCTTCTATTGAGGGGCACCTAGGCTGTCTCCAGGTTCTGGATATTCCAATTAGTACTGCTATGAACATAGTTGAACAAATGCTTTTTTAAATTTTTGTTTGATTTTAATTGAAAATAGTGGTATTTTTGTTCAATGTTCTCTGATTGTGTTTCTCCTCCCTTATCTCCCCTCACATCCTCCATGTCCCTTCTAATTCCAACCTTACTTTGTCAAAAGAAAAAAAAAAAGAACTCTAGGCACTGGATGGTCTGGAACCTGTGAGACTCTGCCTTCTTCAGCAAATACTCCCAGTATATATGCCCACCATGACAACTAGCATCTAAATCTTCAGAAAAGTGACTTTACGTTTTTTTTTTAAAAGGAAAGCAACAAGCAAATAAAGACAAGCAAACATAAAACAAAACAAACTAAAAAACAAATTAAGAAAATAAAAAGAGCACAAGAAATGCATACATAAAAACACAACCAACCTAATAAAATCATAAAAACAAAATCACAAAATTAGAAATCATAATATCAGTGTGAAGACCAGTAAGACAAAAAATAATATACAAATAAAGCAGTATAAGACCAAAATTCTTCAACAAACAAACAAATCAAAAATAAAAAAAAATCTTTGAGTTCATTAGGTTTGGGTTTGACCATCTATTGATGAACATGGGATCTGTCCTTAAGTGTAGTCTGTATTACCAAGAGAAAGTACAGGGAAAAACTATATTTTTCTTTGCAAAATGTTCTTAATTGGAGATAGCTTCTTGGTTGAGGATGGAGCTCAGGTCAATTTTCCTATCTCAATATGGTTTGGATCTGTGCTTGTTCTTTGTATGCTGACTGTGTCTATGATTACATGCCTGCACCAGTCCTATTTTATCTAGAATCACTATTTGCTGAGTGTTTTCCATCCATGCTGGGTCTAAACATCTTTCCATCTCCTCTTTGTCATAGATTCCTGAATTTTAAGGACAGTGGTTTGATGAAGACACATCCACTTTAGGATTGAATGTCCCAAGGTCTCTCTCTGTACACTTTTCTGTACACTTCTCTGTTGTAGTTCTCTATATTAGTACCCATCTCCTGCAGAAAGCTTCTCTGATATGAGTAAGTGAGATATTGTTTCATGGATGTAGCGGAATGTCTGCCAATTTGTTTCTTTTAATTCTGTTTCTTTAACATAACAAATAGTATTTGGTTTATATATATACATATATATATATATATTTATTTATTTATTATTTATACAATATTCTGTCTATGTGTATGCCTGCAGGCCAGAAGAGGGCACCAGACCNAATTGAACTCAGGACCTTTGGAAGAGCAGGCAATGCTCTTAACCTCTGAGCCATCTCCCCAGCCCAGTATTTGGTTTTCTACTATGCTTTTTTGCATAACTAATCCCATATTTCTGGCCACAGAGGAGTGTCAGTAATATGCATTATCTCATAGTTATGGCTTTATATCTATTCAGATAGTGGTTTGTCACATCCATAATATGTATCACTACAGCACCAGCTGTTCATGCAGACAGGTCACAAGTCTAGATCCAGGGATTTATGGCAGTGTCCCTTTATTTTCAGTCTTACTTTGGTGGCATTGCCTCACAGATCCAGCCTTGATATCAGTTATATAACTAGCTACAAGTCCTTTCAAACACTTTAACCTTGGTCTTGTCATTGCTGTAATTAGTGTTCTTGGATTGTCTTGCATTCCACCTTGAAGTGACCTCAGATCTATCCTAGATTAATCTACTGCTGAAATAGTTTGCTGTGTCCATAAATATTCTATATACTCTTTCATGTAGACTGCCCTATAGCTTAAATTCACTTCATATCCTAATCCTTGTTTCTCTGTCGCCTACACAGTTTTTCACACCTGTCCTTCCATAGTCACCCCATTCCTCACTCATTACACAGAAAAGAGAAATTTTTCCATTATTAAATCTGAAAAAAGTAACACAAATCATTAAATTAGGGACTATGTTATTCAATTAACACAGTAAATTCATGAAAAGTAAGTTAGAGAGGAGTGGGTGGGAACCTAAATAATTTCTATTCATAAGATTCCTCATTGAGATAGCTAGCACAGACAAGATAACAAAGATGATTCTGGAGTGTGATAAACTCCTTGGTTTTAAGAACTGTGATCTTAAGAAGTCACTACACAATATTCTCCATTATTCATTCATATTCTATTCACCTCTTTTCATATTCACTTCAAATATATTGAAGAACTCTGCCTATATCTTAAAATCATGTTTATATAGAGGTAGCATGAAATATGAATTATCAAGTCTATATCTTAGGACACATTGTCATCATGTATCTCTTATAATTATTAACTGAAACGATTCATATAGTCCTGCATGCTACTCTATGTAGTCTAAATTCCAATTAAAGCTTTTGTTCCTCTCTTTTAAGCATACTGAATCAATAATTCGAGAGAACGGGAGAGAACATGTTATTTGAAATCATGAACAACACATTCAGTATGCATTTATGAGAAATTTCAAAGACAATATTCAATATGAAAAATTAATATATGATAAGAAAAGAAGCAAAACATAATTGTATTAGAACTGCCATTGGAAGATGGGCTTAGTGTGGGTATGAACTGGCTATAATCCTTGACTTTCATCAAAGAAAATTGAGTATTATGGTACTTTCTTTGTAAAATATAAAGGTTTTCTTCCAAAAACTTTGCATAATTTATGTTTGTAATTTTGTAAACAGTGTTTATATTGCAATAAGAAGTACTTAGAAAATAATTAAAAAGATGTTTCTTATGCTGACTTACCATCTTAAAAATTGTCCAGTATTCTCTACTTTCAAGATGGGTGGACCCACCAGGGCACTGGTAGTATTCTGTCAATACTGAAATAGTGTTCCAAATGCCTTAAGGGAAAATCAATAATTCACCTGAAGTTATAATTTTTATTAAATCTAGTAATTGTATGATTTTTTGTTCTCAGATGCAGTGTATGTCTGCAATTTTATGGAACTGAATACAAATCAAAATCAATGAGTGCAAGAGTTATTGCTCATCACTCGGTAATTTTGAATCTTTTAGATTTCCAGTCATGAAGAATATTTGAAAACACAGAGTTGCCCAGCGCCGGGCAGCGCCTCTTCGGAGGCCCCGCCGCTGGTCAACGAGGATGTGAAGTGCAGGGTGGACCTGGCCAAGGTGACGGCCGAGGTGGTCCTGGCGCACTCGGGTGGCGGCTCCAATTCTCGAACCAGCTCTTTGATCCTGGCCCTGGAGCCGGAATTCGAGTCGCACCTGGCACAGCTCGGCGTGCAGGTAAAGGGAAAACATAAGGAAGAGAGCAACCTAGAAGTACGGGAAACCAGAATGAAGGGGAAAAGTGGGAGATTTTTCACAGTCAAGCTTCCAGTTGCTCTGGATCCTGGGTCCAAGATCTCGATTGTTGTGGAAACTGTCTACACCCATGTGCTTCATCCATATCCGACTCAGATAACTCAGTCAGAGAAACAGTTTGTGGGAATTGAGGGCAACCGTTATTTCTATTCTCCCTGTCCAACAAAGACCCAAACCCTGAGAGTGAAACTTGCCTCTCGAATTGTAGAAAGCTACACCAAGTTGGGGAACCCCACACGATCTGAAGACGTCTTGGATTATGGACCTTTCAAAGACATCCCTGCCTCCAGTCAGGATTCTTTTAAAGTACGCTATGAAAACAACAGCCCTTTCCTGACCATCACCAGTATGACCGGGTCATTGAGGTTTCTCAATGGGGTAATATTGAGGACTTGAAGCACACAGGCGCAGTGCTGAAGGGGCCTTTCTCCCGCCATGATTATCAGAGACAGCCTGACAGTGGCATTTTCCTCCATCCGTTGTTTTAAGCCCATCCTTCCTGCTGCTGCCCAGGATGTGTATTATCACGACGAGATTGGTAATGTTTCCACCAGCCACCGCCTTATTTTGGATGACTCTGTGGAAATGGACATCCGGCCTCGATTTCCTCTCTTTGGTGGGTGGAAGACACACTACATTGTTGGCTACAACCTCCAAAACTATGCTATGAATACCTCTATAATCTGGGTGATCAGTATGCACTGAAGATGCAGTTTGTGGACCACGTGTTTGATGAGCAAGTGATAGATTCTCTGACAGTGAAGATCATGTTGCCTGAGGGAGCCAAGAACAACCAGGTAGACAGTCTCTACGACATTAGCCGTGCCGCGGATGAACTGCACTGCACCTACGTAGACACATTTGGCGGTCCGGTGATTGTTGCCTACAATAAAAATCTGGTTGAGCAGCACATTCAAGACATTGTGGTGCACTACACCTTCAACAAGGTGCTCATCCTGCAGGAGCCTCTACTGGTCGTGGCTGCCTTCTACATTTTGTTCTTCACCGTCATTGCCTACGTCCGTCTGGACTTTTCCATCACCAAGGATCCAACCGCAGAAAGCCAAGATGAAAGTGGCCTGTATCACAGAGCAGGTATTGACCCTGGTCAGCACGAGGTTAGGCCTCTACCATCACTTTGACGAGACCATCAATAAGTACAATCAATCCCCGGGATGTCTCTACCCTCAATAGTAGCAAGAAGAGCCTGGAGACAGAGCACAAAGTGACAGAGTGAGCGAGATGCAGAAGTTGGATGCGCAGGTCAAGGAGCTGGTGCTGAAGTCGGCAGTGGAGGCAGAGAGGCTGGTGGCTGGCAAGCTCAAGAAGGATGCATACATCAAGAATGAAAAGCTCAGCTCGGGAAAGCGCCAGGAGCTGGTCACCAAGATTGATCGCACCCTGGATGCTCTGTAGCTTGTGTCTCCAGGGCAGGCCCAGGATGCCTACAGCTCAGATGCAGTGCATCTGAGGGAGGAGGCTGTGATTAACAAAAGACCTCAAGAAGGAAAAGCCAAGGCCCTACCCACAGAGGTCTGAGAAACTTGTCCCTTATTTCTGAATGGGTCCCTTAAAAAAATCCTAAGCAAAAATCCTGTATAAAAAAGCAAATATGGTTGCGTTTTGAACGAAGGCATTTTCAATAGCTGATTTAGTTTGTTCTGATGCCTCCGGTATTTTTTCCATCTATCTGTAAGTCCCGTTTTATGCCTTTCTAATTCCTAATGTTTGGGTCTTTTGTTAGTGTATGCATTTTTCTAAGTGTGCATGACCAAATGAAAATAAAGGAGGGGCTGTGAAAAAAAGAAAACACAGAGTTTAATGATCTTCAAAAAGAAATTCCTCATAATAAATTCAAATTCTCAAGTGGGATAAATACAATGAAATACATATTTCAGGAACTGTAAGAGCATAATTTCAGATATTTAATAGAGGATTTCTGAAAAGACTCCCTAAAGAGGTAGAATTGATCTTAGAATTGTGAGTTTATTTTATTGGCATAATGACGGCAAGTTTTCTTGTGCCATAGAGGTAGGGAATGGAAAAGGAAAATATAAAATACATTCTCTTTAAAGTGAATCATTTATGTGCATGGGTGTGCAGGGATGTATGACAAGGTGTATGTGTATAAAGGTGAGACGGTGCATGGATGGAATCGATTCTGTACTTTCACTATGTGGATTCTATTGGTTAACTGTAGGTTGTCAGATTCTTCAGCAAACACTTTTACATAATGAGGTATTTTGTTTGCATGGATCATAAGTTATCCTCAAGTAGGATCAGTGGATCAATCTCTGTAATGTTGTGATATATGGTTTTTCATCACGTGTCAGGATCTTTACAATCTATTTAAAATTAGACACTTTAATTATTAAAGAACAAAAAGAAGTACAATCTAGTTTATCTATCCACAGTCCACGTGACAGCAAGTATTTGTCAAGTTTGTGGTTACACAATAAATGCTCTGTTGAATTGCATCAGCTTCAAATGCAGTTCAAAGCCCCTGCATCAAAGAATCCTTCATTTCATATTCACTGAATAACTTTACTTAGGACCTGATGCTGAGTCAAATACAATTAATTTATATTTAAGCGAGGAAATATTTCTTTCAAGATGATAATATAAGGTTGTGGCATTTCAATTTCAGGGTTTCTTACAATGATGCAAGGCAGAATATGTTCATTGATTCTTGTTTAACAATTGTAATCAAATCTATCATCTTTAGAACTGCTGTTTCCTCTACAAATACCCATAAAACAAAGTAGTCCATATAACTCTTAGATTATACCTCAAGTGTAATTTATCTAGTTGAGTATCTATGATAAACTTTATATGAGTCACCATGCAGATGTATATATAATTTCTGTAAGTGTGATCAACAGATATATCCCAAGTTTGGAAATGCATCAGTATTATATTACAGTATTATTTCAAATTTATGCTTTATATTTTTCTTGAATTCATCATAATTTTATGATTTTATTCTATTCACTTTAAAGAATTTATTTTAATGATTTTACAAAATTCATATTAATTTTATTCAAATCCTAAATTATCAGGAATATATCATTTTATATTTTAAATATAAGTTGGCATCATATGTCAAAATATACTAATTTGTAAAGAACACATTGCTTTTAATTATACACGTTGTTTTTCTTAAGCAAAGGCAGAGAAAATTTAACATGACAGAGGGTGGGTGGGTGTACACCATGTAGGCACAGATGATGCTGTATAAATAAATTCTATGGAGAGAAATTAGGGATAAGGAGATAATTGACTGGATTATGTTTAGAAAAAACAAAAACAAAAACAACAAAACCCTCATGACATCAGTAATTGTAATCCAATAAAATGAACTCCAAATACTATTTCTTATCAATAGACTTCTATTGATTTCAAAAAGACACATGAACAAATTTGTGTAGATTAATAGTTAAAGCATAATTATATACCATTGTATTATATTTTTAAAATACATATGGCTAATGGAATGATTCTGTACTTCAAAGAGATCGCATTAAATTAGCTTACATGATGCAGTCCATGTAGACCAATTAAGCCTGTCTGCATGTTGGAGAGAATGAGAACTCAGAACCTGAGTGCAGGAGGACAGATGCTTCAGCAGTTCCAATTAGGCACTCAAGACCGGAATGGTTTTCTGAGACAATGCAGTCTTCATTCTATATTGGAAATCTGAAGAATCTGAGTTATTCAGTCAATGAAGGAAGCGCACAGTGGTAGCAGCAACAGGGAGGATGCAGTCACCAGCAAGGAATAAATGAGAGAAATCCAGCCACACCTTTCCTTGTACCTTCTGGTTTCAGTGCAATTTTAAGTTACCAATTATTCTGTGGGGAAAAAAAAATCTTCCCGCTTCAATTAATCTTTACAGAGAAAACCCTCTGAGACAATGCAGAGTCACATTGCTTAGTTGATCCTGGGTTCAATCACATTGACAACTATGATTATTGATCTCAAGCAAATTCTTTCATCTTATACTTAACAAGCTTTATAAAAGGAGATATTTGATACAAAGAAACTGGTAAGTGTTTCAAATTTGAAATACATGAAGAAAAGTTATCTATGTTTAATAAGACAATATTATGGTGCATATGTATAAATAAGTGTAAATATCATTTGCAGATTATTAAATAAACATGTATAATTGTAGGCATGACTGTGTTCCAGTTAATGTGTGCATGATTTTTAAAACAGAATTGATCCTTGAATAAACATCATTTATGAATTCTTTGTTAAATCACTGAGTCTTAATATAATAGACTTACTTCTATACATCATTGTTTATAAAAGGAAGAGGAAAACATTACAAATCATAACTAATAATGAAGACCAAATAAAATAACATGTCAAAGTTAATAAATGATTTTCAAGTATATATATTTATCTAGTTTTAATAGAATTATGAGTAATTTAAAGGATTAAATAAAGGTTATATTTAGTTTTATCTTTTTATACAGCTTTAAGTTTAAATATTCTCACAATCAACCTGAATATTCATATTTGCTATTACTTAATAATAATGAAAATAAAATTACCAACACTAAAATTTAATCAATTACCTTGCTAATAAATACAATGTACCTCTTTTATAAAATTTTATCTTTGAAATTATATTATCTTGGTGTAGATCTGTTCCATAATATTTGAGAAATTACTATCATACAAGTTATTTCACCTTCTGGATCACTGATCCTTCATCTCAAAAAGAAAGTTTCAATATGGCAAGAATTTTATCATTATATTACTATATTGTCATATATCACCATCTGAAAGGTGCATTCTTTAGAAGTTTATCTATTAAATAACCTTTCTCAGAATATTTTGCTGGTTTATTGTAATAACAGTGCTACAAATGAAACCAGAAGTGGAGTCTCACAGGTTATTATTTTTTGTGTATAAGTGCTTCTTCTGTATGCTTGTCTATGTATCGCAAACGCACCACGTTTCAAAAGCGTCCAGAAGACAATGCTGCTGCACTGGATCTGTAGTTACAGATCGTTGTAAGTTTTCACATGGGCACTGGTGCAAAGACCTGGGTTCTTTGGAGAGCAACTAGCTCTCTTTGCTGAGTTATTTCTCCACCCACAGTTTTGGCTGGAGAATTTTATTCATAATTAGAGATGCTTTTGTCTATCATCCCCCCATTGCTGTACTCTATTACCTTCCCTGTCTCCTCACTACTATTAGTTTTATTCACCAAATTCCTTCATTATTGATAGCATACACTTGTACACAGGGCCATGGAAGAGAAACAGCCTATTGTATATCAACTAATGGAATTATAATAAAAAGATGGTACATTTATACAATGGAATTTTATTCAGCTATTCAGAAACTGAAACTATGAAAGTGTCAATAAAATGATGAAACTCACAGAAGACAGAATTTTTTCTTAAGACAATGTTTAGTGAAATTCCATAAAAAGTCACTTTAAAAAAAAGCAGAAGTGATTTCAAAATATGATAATTAATGTCATAAGGCTTTTATCTCATTGTAATGGTCCTAACAGTATGATCACATACCTACCAGAAGCCTACCAAGAAGCAAAGAGTGCATTCCTAGAAAGAAGATAGCAGAGTTATATACACCTTACCAAAGACTTCACTGAGATGTTACAAATGCAGCAGTCCTAAAAAAAATTTCATTGATATTTGACTTCATGATTTAATAAACTAGATAATTTGTGTTTCATTGGTTGCCTTAAAAATAGTAAAAGAGATCATGTGGAATGATACAAGAAGATTCAAATGCAAATAACAAAGAGTAAGTAATTACTCATGAACAAATATGGCTAGTTGTAAATTCTTATTTTAAAGTAAATACAAGTTAGAACAAGAGAAAATATGTACATAATTTCTTTTACTCATAGAAAAAATGTTCATAGCCTTGTCTCTTGACTCTTACAACCATTTCTAAGATGGATGTATTATTTTGCATTCATCTATCTGGTGGGTTGCTGTACACAATGTTCTGACTTATCAAATGCCAGGCACAAGCTTACAGCCACACAAGTCTGCTAACAAATAGTGAGCTTGGTATGCCTACTGAAAATACTAAATGGTTTGCAAGGTTTCTATTTTGAGTTCTCAGCATATGTACAACATGTTAAATCTGCAAACTTGGGAAAACAAGATTCTGATTAGTTTGGGTCTGCTTTCTTCATCACTGCTCAGATGGACCAAGATTCGACAGACTCCATAAAAATACAGATAAACTGAAGGAAACAGCCTTAATTACGAAGCACAGATATAGCTGATTTATGCTCTTAAATAGCCAATGAATCTGTGATCAGAAAGATTTTTTTTCAGTTGTTATGGTTTATGGGGTAGATATATTATAGGGGTTCCAATGTGACAGCATCATCTCCAGTGATCCAGTGTTCATGGGTAAGGCCATAGAAGCACTGGTTCTGGAGTTTTCTGGCAACACCATAAACTTAAGTTTCACTGTGAAACACAATTCTCAATATAGGCACAAACACAATTCTGAGCAAGTTTTGGAAGAGATAAGCAGATGGGACGGATGGAAGACAAATTTGGCTCATGAAAAAAAAAATACTGTGATTCACTTTCTGCAAATGGGAAGCACCAGGAGCAATAGATGAGCAGGTTTCCCATGTGTAGAAGTAGGTACCACCAAAGCCGCAAACAGAAGTAAATAATAACAAGGGATATAGGCTAATAAGGAAGAAACTGGAGGGACTTAAATTCTAAGATTTTATTTCCACACTTGGTGGCCAGTAAAATCTTTGTTCCAAGAAATATTTAAAATATTTAAAAATGAACTGAGGAATAGAGCATTTAACTTTCTCAATATAGGCACAAACACAAAGAGAAAACAGTGTCCAAACTAAATTTCATACCAGTGATGATACACAGACACCTAAAAATGCAAAGTACCCTAAATCACCTTAAGAGATAATGGAATCCCATCACTCCATTGAATGATATCTTAATTACAATCTTGACAGAAGTTAAACAACTAGTGAAATACTCTCAGACAATAAAAATTACTCTATTACATCATCCCGGTGTATAAGAAACAAAGTCAAAACTCCCCTTGAAAAAAGGCACTGAAATTCAAAGATGATATTGAATAAGAAGAATGGATGTCAAGGAAGCCATGTTCATAAATGTTTCCTCATGTCTTGCACCTGTCCCCATCCATCCAACTCCACACCCTTTTCTCCCTCTCAGTTTAGAAAACAGGAAATAATAAATAAGTAAATAAATATAACACAAGACAGACAAGCCAAAAAAAAGAAAACAAAAAAGAAATATACCAGCAAAAGAACTGTACGATTAAAAATAAATTCCTGATTAAAGCAAAATTAGGCAAAATTATCTAGAAAAACACCATAGAAATCTTTTGTGTTGGCCTTCTACTGCCATGGGTAGGGCATGCCTTTAAATGTGCTATGATTACCCAGTGATATTATCATTTTAGTTTGGAAGATGTTGTAAATTTGAGAAGGGTTTTTTTACTGGGACTGGGAGAGTCTGTCTACTTGCTCCTCCTGTGTGGTGACACTGGCCGGGTTGAACCTCTGCAGGTCCTGATCATATGCTGCCACACAGTTTCTGTGAGATCCTATGTGATGCAGACGTGTGGTATCTTTCGGACACTGTTTCCTAGGTGTTACCCATCCCCCTTTGACTCTTAAAATCTCTTTACCTCGGTAGTTTTGGGGGTCACTAATGTACACTATCCTATCATCTGCAAATAACAAAGGTTTGGTTTCTTCCTTTCTGATTCAAATCCCCTTGATCACCATATGTTGTCTTGTTGTGAAAGCTAGAACTTCAAGAACTTTGTTGAGAGATATGGTGAGAGTGGACAGCCTTGTCTTGTTCCTGATTTTAGAGGAATGGCTTTAAGTTTCTCTCCATTTAATTTGATAATAGCTGTTGACTTGCTA